>PVKC010011650.1:0-24450 GCA_004027635.1 Crocidura indochinensis | reverse complement strand
CAGCCTCCTCCTATTTATTTTTTAAATTTGGGTGTCTTTTTGTTTTGTTTTTCTTTTTCTTTCATTCTTTTCAATTTAAAGCCATAGCTTCTACACAGGGGCTCATCCCCATTTTTGTTTGTTTGTTTGTTTGTTTTGTTTTATTTTTTCTCACCAGAACTATAGAGCAAGAATCAGCTTGTTCTGCCTCATAAATTGAGGGGGGGAAAGTGGATGGTACCAGGGCAAATCAATCTCATGAACATAAAGTGGAAATAAAAAATGATCAGCCCTAAATATCCAACCCAAACAAAGACAATAGAATCCAAAGACCCAAACAACAACAAACTGTACACAAAAGGGACTTGTTACACTAGCAGTCCACAGGGCTAAGGGTTGAGACAGGGGAAGCCTGCTGGGAACAGGTGTGGAGGGAGGTCAACACTGGTGGAGGGAATTGCCCTAATTCACTGTCACTATGTACCTTAAATATAATTGTGAATGACTTGTAATTCACATTGTTCTCAATAAAAATATTTAAAAAATTCAATTCTCTCAAACACTGGTATTATAACGTTGCTGGATCCCATGGTACCTTTAAGAAGAATTTAGTTTTGAATTCAGCTTTGACTGTTACACATAAGTTTTCAGATGTGGTATTTTTTTTTCCACTCTTTTATGTGTTGTGCACACTCAAAAGTACTTAGTGGTTACTCCTGGCCCTGCACTCATAAAATAGTTTTAGGGGACTATCTTTCCTTTCTTTCTTCCTTCCTTCTTCATTTATTTCTTTTCTTTATCTTTCTTTTGTCCTTCCTTCCTTCCTACCTTCCTTTCTTTCTTTCTTTTTTTTTTTTGGGGGGGGGGTCACACCCGGCAGTGCTCAGGGGTTACTCCTGGCTCCATACTCAGAAATTGCTCCTGGCAGGCACGGGGGACTATATGGGGCACTGGGATTCGAACCGATGACCTTTTGCATGAAAGGCAAACGCTTTACCTCCATGCTATCTCCCGGGCCCCAATTCCTTTCTTTTTCTTCTTTCCTTTCTTTCTATCTTTCTTCCCTATTATCTGCATTTATTTATTTTTTTTAGTCAACTATTAAAATCAGGACTTCCTGCATTCAATGAAAGTAGTCCTAATCTACATCTCCAAACCATTGTGCATTCATTAAAATTTTGGAATCTTTATAATTTTAATTGTTTACATTGTCTATTATCCAACTATATCAAGTTTATAAGGGATCTTGAATTTAATATTTCAGAATATTTTCCTTGTGAATGATCTACAAATAATGTTCAGCTAAATATTTTCATTAAATTTAAATACGTGCAACTATCAAAAGACCCAATACATAACATATCTGTGCAAAGCAGCCCACGCTATAAAATCATCTTCTCAAAAAAGAGACCCAACTAGAATAAAAAACTGATGGATATACAGGTCTTGAGGCTGATTGAACTGGGGGTCTCTGGATGGGAGAAGAGCTGAAGCCCTGGCAACTCTACCCATAGACCCATCCTATACTTGCCGCCATGCCAATGACCCAGCTTTTACATTTATTACTGTAGAGCAGAGGTCCTCAAACTTTTTAAACAGGGGCCCAGTTCACTGTCCCTCAGACCATTGGAGGGCCAGACTATAGTAAAAACAAAACTTAGGAACAAATTCCTATGCACACTGCATACATCTTATTTTGATGTGAAGAAACAAAATGGGAACAAATACAATATGTGGCCCGTGGGCCGTAGTTTGAGGACCACTGCTGTAGAGACTTCTAGTCACCAAAAGTTCCAGATATTCTAGTTTTGTGTATGATATACTTAGGGATGGTTTGGAACCAGGACAGGCCACCTCTTCCCTGAATTGGTTTACCAGAAGTCCCAGCATTCACACCACTAACTGCTGCTGTCACAGTTATAAGCTCCACAGCCCAGTTCCACTCCCATAATTTTAATACTGACTTCTAGTAGGAACACAATTAGATGTCAAATTATCATAGAAGTCACTAGAAAAATCCAACATTGAATGCTCAACTAACAATATACAGCTTAGTAAGCATTCAGACAGTGATACAATGACCCACTTGAGTGACATTACAATTTACATACTTTTTAATAGTTTTATTACTGATTTAGTTATAGCAAGCAATATTAGATAAATAATTTGTACATACCAAGAGGAGGCTTTGGGGAGGCTAAGAAACTGCTAAAAAGGGTGGGAAAATATTATACTGATGATGGGACTGGTATTGAAATATTGAATGCCAGAAATAACCATAGAATAAGCAATTCTGTTATCAATCATGTCTATAATAAAAAAGTAATTAAAAACATACCAATAAAAAATGAAAAGACAAAGAACAGGGTGAGATAAATACATGAAAGAATAAAATAAAAATATTATTTCTCTTCATAAAGAAGAAATGCTAGAACAATATTAAAATGGGAAATTTTCTGTGTAGAGAGTTTTTATTGTTTGTGTAGACAATTTTTTGATTCTGAGCCATACCCAAGAATATTTAGATATTTAGGCCTGATTCTGCACTCAGGGATCCTCCTGACAAAGCTCTGGGGGGCATAAGAAATGCCAGGGATTGATCCTGGATAGACTGAATACAAGGCAAGAGCCCCGCATACTTTGTTATCTCTCTGGCCTTTAAAGAAGCAGAGAATATTGACCAGGATTCATAAGTAGGGGTTGAAGACCAAGGACTGAGATCTGTGTGCTTCTGAGTCAAGAAAACACCTTGGAGATATAGCTTAGGGCCAGGACCCACCTCTTTGCTGAGCCCAGTTCTGTCTTCACCAATGCATGAACACAGAGATAACACCAGAAGTCTCTGAGCTTATCTGATGGACACACTGCCCCATGGGCCTGGGTGTTTCTGCCCCTTGGGCTACCCAGAGCTCAACTTGGCTGATCCCAGGGACTCAGCCTCTTCTACTTTCTACTTTTGTCCCCCTTTCTTGCCAGCACATCTTTCCACATTCCAGAGTCCACCTTCACTGGACAGAAGCATGAGGAACAGATGCTGGGCTGTCATGTTCCATATCTGACCCTGGGTCTTAATGTCCCCTCGGCCACTAGCTATGAATAGGAGCTGAGAGGATTCCCCTGCAGCTCTCTTCCTAACCCTTTCTGGGGTCACTGCTCTAGGGACAGATTCCACTCATTTAGGCTGGTGAATTTCTTTTTTTCTTTTTTTTTTTTTTTGGTTTTTGGGTCACACCTGGTGACGCTCAGGAGTTACTACTGGCTATTCGCTCAGAAGTCGCTCCTGGCAGGCACGGGGGACCATATGGGGAACTGGGGGATCGAACCGCAGTCCGTCCTAGGTTAGCGCAGGCACCTTATCTTCAGCGCCACCGCCCGGCCCCCAGGCTGGTGAATTTCAACTCAGGTCTTGTAGGCACCTGGTAAACTGGGGTGATTCTCAGCAGGACCCCTAGAACTCCTGGTCCCCGGCCAGGCATGACTCACTTGAAAGGCAGCAGAAGAAGACAAGGAGCCAGACCAGTTGCATCTCCTTCCCTGGGATGGGGTGGGCAAGTCCCACAGGAAGGACAGAACCCCGAACCTTCTCGTCCTCTGCTCTTCTCACTGCTCTTGCTCATTCTCTCTGTCTTGTTTCCTCCTTTTGTCACACCCACCCCTGCAGCACAAGCAGTATGATAGCAGGGGCCGTTTTGCTTTGCTTTGTTTAGTTTAGTTTAGTTTAAGGCCACATCCTGCATGCCCAGGGCTTACTCCTGGCTCTGCATTTAGGAATTCCTCTTGGCAGGCTTGAATAATCATAGGGATGGTGGTGATCGAACCCGAGTCAGCTGCAAGCAAGGCAAGCATCCCATGCACTGTGCTAATGGTCCAGGCTGCAGGTGGACACTTGTGCTAATGGTCCAGGCTGCAGGTGGACACTTGTGCTAATGGTCCAGGCTGCAGGTGGACACTTGTGCTAATGGTCTAGGCTGCAGGTAGACACTTGTGCTAATGGTCCAGGCTGCAGGTGGACACTTGTGTTAATGATCCAGGCTGCAGGTAGAAATTTCTGGGCACTGAGCAATGTAAGATCAGGGACCCACCTCCAAGAAACTGCCTCTGTGGCATCTCCAAGGAAGTATCAGGACTCCTGGGGCTGGTGGGATGTGCAGACCCTCCTTTCTGTGAGGTCTCTACTGCTGTGGGAACCAGATGAGCTCTGCTCTGTGAGTGGGCCACAATACAGTGCCCTGTACAGAGTTTTCAGGGGAGACAGTTGTGGGTTTGTTTGTATATTTGTTTTGTTTTGTTTTTGAACCACGCCTGGTGGTGTTTAGAGCTGACTACTGGCTCTGCACTCAGAGAGCCCTCTTGGAAGATTCAGGGCTCCGTGTGGGGTGCTGAGGATGGAACTTGTGTTGGCAACATCTACAAGAACTTCCTACTGACTGCACTAGTGCTCCATTCATCCTGGGGGTGCAGATACTTTAAATCCAGGTAGCTAACAAAATTGAGGGGACCCAGTTCAAATACCTGGTAGCACGTGCCCAGGAAGGAAGAGCCAGCGCAGTTAAATCTACGCTACAGGGAAAGAGGTTTCAGGGATGGGAGGTCCTGGCAAGGGATACTACAGAAGTGGGGGGCACATGTTGAGAACAGACTCAACAGTCCCATTTCAGGGTGAGCCAGGAATATCCATCCTGATTCCTCAAATCATGTCTCAGATCCTTCCTGCAGAGGCCAGTGTGTGCTCATGGGGCCTCCTTCTCACTGTCCCCCCACTCCATATTGTCTTGCTGCCCAGTCTGTTTTCACAATGTTCCCGGTGGAGTCCAGAAGGTGGACTGGAAAGGAATTTTCTTGTGTTTGGTTCCAAGGCCTCCTCTGTATGTGCCACACACACAGCCTGTGCCTATTTGAGGGACAAAGTCCCCCAGAGACATGTGACCTCTAGGCCTCAGCAGGAAGAACACTGGGATGTGTGGGTTCAGTGACCACAGCGGTTTATGAGTTCTTAACAGGATGTGGCCTAAGTGTTTGTAGTGATCCAGCAAAGCCCCAGTGAGACAGCGGGCAGGACTCAGAACCCGGGTCAGGCCAGGCCTGTCCAGTTTCCTGTACAGTAGCCATCGCAATGGGTGGAAAGCCTAGGAAAAGGAGATCCGAGGCTGGGGACAAGGTCACCTTCTGTTCCTATCCAGAAACAAGGCCTGACCTTAGGTCTCTCAGGATTCCCAGGTCAGGAACATAGTGGCTACAGGGGCTTCATTGGTGAGACACACCAGAATTGGGATCGAAACTTGGGTCTGTCTGAGTGCACAGGTACCCTTGTTCCCATAGGCTCCTGACTGACAAGACACCTACTCATTCAGGGTCGTCCCCAACCCCCAGTCTCTATTCCAATCTTGATTCTCAAGATTAGTTGGATTCACTGAGCCCTGTCATGCCCTCAAAGCTCTGTGGGAGAGAGTAATTCTGACTCTGCACTCTTGGAAGAGTTACACACTTCTCATGTACATTGCCCCTAGCTACACTCCTCAGACATGTTTCTCTCAGACATTCTTTTCTGACATGTTCCCCTCAAACACTATATCAAACATGTCCCCCCAAAACTCTATACTGAGACATGTCTCCTTCCAATACTCTTTTCAGATATGACCCCCTCAGACATTATCCTCAGGCATGCTCCCCCAGACACTCCTCATACATGTCCTTACTCTCCTAAGCCATGTCCCCACTCAGTCATCCTCCTCAGACATGAACTCTTTAGTAACTCTCCTCAGACACATCACCCCTCAGACACTCTCCTCAAAGTATTCCCTTAGTCATGTCCCCTTAAGACACACTCCTCAGATGTGTTGCCTCAGACATTCTCCTCAACATGTCCCCCTCACTCACCTAAAATATGTCTCTCTTAGACACTCTCCTCAGAAAACCACTCTTAGACATTCCACAGATACATTAACCTCAGATATTCTCTGCTAATATGGCACCATTTGACACTCTCCTCAAAAATGTCCCCTCAGACACTCCCCACAAATATGATCCCTCTTCTCCAATACATCTCACTCAGACATTCTAATCAGACATGACCCCTCAGAGGTTCTCCTCTGATATCATTGCCCTTAGACATGTCTCCCATACTCTGTTCAGAGACAAAACCCTCAGATACTCTCCTCAGACATGATTTACTCAGATATTCCTCAGAAAATTGCCCCTTTCCAGACACTCTCTGCAATTATGTCTCCCCTAGACACTCTCCTCATCTACACACCATTCAATCTCCTCAAAAACACTCCTTTCAGACACTCTCCTCGGACATATCCCCCTCAGAGAAATTCTCAGACATGTCTTCTCTGACACTTGTCTTAGATATATCCCTTTCAAATGTTGCACTCACACATTCTCATGCATTTTATCCTCAGACACTTTCTACAGTTATGGCCCCCTCAGACACTTTCCTTCCTCCTTTATGTTTCTCTCAGATTCATTTCACTTAGATATGTTCCCTCCAAAACTCTCCTCTGACACCTCCCCTTTGTCCTCTTTCCGTAAACATGTTCCCATCAAACACATCTTCCTCAGGCATTTTCCCCTTAAACACTCTACAAACACCCACATCAGACTTTGTTACTCCTCTGCTTGCCATCCATTCAGGACACATGTCTCCTCAAGTAGTTCCCCACTTTGCCTCACCAGGCCCAGACACCTTGAAAGATGATACCCAGTGGATGGAGAGATAGCATGGAGGTAAGATGTTTGTCTTGCATGCAGAAGGGTGGTGGTTCAAATCCCGGCATCCCATATGATCCTCCGAGCCTGCCAGGAGTGATTTCTGAGCTCATAGCCAGGAGTAACCCCTGAGCGCTGCTGGGTGTGACCCCCCCCCAAAAAAAAAAAACAAAAAAAAAGAAAGATGATACCCAACTATTAACCCAAAACAATGGTATATTTCCAACTTTGTCTTTCCTTAAACCTCTTTCTTTGATTTGTAAAAGCCCACATGGAATGGCATTTTTGTCTCTGTCTGCACTTTCTTGCTCCTGCTATTCAGCAGAAGCAAAACCTATTCAGGTATTGGTTTAATAAAAAAAAAAAAAAAAGGTCAGTTTTTGACTTGGCATTCTCAGATATACCATGAGGTAAAAAGAAGATTGACTTCATGGCTCCTAACTGGTTTGGTTGATTAATCCTTTGCAGCTACCCTACCTGATTCAGAATCTTCCGTCTTAAGTAGAAATATGCTTGTGGGGATAATCTCGCAAATTGTGGGATTTATTTTATACCACCTCCATCCCCATGCCTTGAGATCCTTCATGTTGGGCCCAAGTCACTTCCACTAGCCCATTGGATTATGGAGGTGTTGGCAGGCACTATGAGTAAGAGGAACCTCAGAGCAAGAGAGCACAGTGAGTGTACATGAGGTGCAGTGGTATTAATGCATTCAAGGGGATTATTATCAATATATCTTTATGGGGTGATGATGTCCCCCAATGATACTTGGACTGGGACTTGCTCTGTGAACTAGAACACACTCCCTGTAATGGAAAACTGTCTAAAGTATAAAATGGTACAACCTGGCATCTAGAGGGGTATTTTATTGCCAGAGCAGAACCTGCAGGCTGTTCAGGGACCGTAGGCCCAGGTTTCCCCCCTGTCCATGCCTGGCATGATCAACAGCCTCAGTAAGATGAAATTTGCTCCGCCTTTCTCCTCCTTCTCTCTCTCAAACTTCAGAGCAAAGGTGCTCAGGTTTATGTATGTGGGGTCAGGAAATCTGGGGTGTTTAGGCCTGAAGGACATTTTAGACACAGGCTCCCCTACTGCTGGTCTGAGCCTCTCCCAGGACCCAGCTCCATTCCAGCAGCATTTCCCAGTACCTAGCTCAGAGGCAGCTATAGGTGGGATTTTCTGGACTCCAAAGATTTCCTGCCCCACCTATCACTCTCACCCTGGCCCTGCTCTGGGGAGGTGACTATATTTCCTGGGCCCTGTCCAGACTGTGTGTTGGTGTCCCTTCGGCCAGGAGGGAGGTTAAGCAAGAACCACAGTCATATCTGGGTCCAGCAAGCATAGGGTCATGAGTCTTCACTCAGGGACACAGAGGTGTCTGCCTCCATGGTGAAGGGAGAGAAGAGGGAACCCCCAGAACATGGGCATGCCCATGGCTCACAGCAAAGAAAGCAAGTCATAGGAGGAGAAAGCTTCCCAAGAAGTGGGTAGAAGAGCCTGTAAGAGAGGGTATCAATTCCTGAGTCAGACACCCCAGGAATTGATAAGATGTATCTGAGGAGAGTGCCTGAGGGGGGGCTATCTTAGGAGTGTCTGAGGGGGGGCATGTTAGAAAGAATGTCTAAGGAGGACATGTCTTAAGAGAGTGTATGATGGGAGTTTATCTGAGGATAATATGTCTGAGGGGGGAGATGTCTGAAGAAAATATCTGAAGCACTTGTCTTTGTTGTAAGTTATAATATGTGTTGTGGTATGATGTTTGTGTAGAGATATGATCTAGGGAGCGTGCTTTATACCTTGAATGTGTTTGTGATTGTAATGTGACACAAACTTTAATCTATGGTTTGATTTAAGGTCTGCGAGTAGTATGAGGCATGTAAATATATGTAGCATGTTTTTGAGATGTGTATATGGCATCATTAGAGATATATGCAAGGTGTTATGTGAGATATGTTTTACCTTTTTCTGTTGTGATTTTTTTTTTGGTTTTTGGTCACACAACACAATACTCAAGAATTACTCATTTCTCTGTACTCAGGAATCTCCTGGTGGTGCTTGGATGACCATATGGGATGATGGGGATTGAACCTAGGTCATCTGCGTGTAATCAAATACCCTACTTGCTTTGCTATTGTTCAGGCCCCTGTGTATTTTTCTTATGGTGTGAAGTGCATGACTCTCAAAAACTGTGTGCTCTCAGGAAGTCATATTCTATGGTGAAATATGTGCTTCCGAGATGTAATATAAGGTGTGTGAGAAATAAACGTTGTTTTTGAGGATCATGATTGGTGTGAGTTACAGTATGTATGGTGTGAGTTGTATATGTGTTTGACATGTTGCATGAATTTTGTGTTGTGTAAGGTGTGTTTCTGTGGAGGGAGATATGTGTCTGTGGCATGAGGAAGTGTGTGTCTTAGAAGTAGATATGTGTGCATAAGTCTGAACAGATTCTGTGTGTGTCTGTGCTGTGACATACGTGTACATGTATCTGTGGTATAAGGTATGTCTGCTTGTGCTTTTAGGTATGTGTGTCTGTGTGTCTGTGGGAAGCGAGTGTGTTGAGATAGTCTCCAGTGAGCGTGTCTCTGACCATTATTTGGAGTCTTTATCTGCTACTCCTCATGTTGCCCTGAGACAAATAACTCAGGAATCTGCATAACTTACATTTATTCAGGAGACAAGAGGAATCTGGGGAGATATTTCAATGGGATCAACACATTGAATGCATGCAGAAGCCTTCCATTCAATCCCAGCATTGCATGGTCCCCAACACTTCCAGGAGTAACTTCCTGAATCTGACTGCTCCTCCTAGTATTGTGCAGTGGGAAGAACCCAAGTACTGCTGTGTTACTGTATAAATGTTAATTATCTTTAAGGGGTGATGACACCTCTGTAACTGCTAATGGACTGGGACATGCCCCCTGTAACCATCAACTGACCAGATATAAAAGCAGAAACCTGGTGGTTAGAAAAGGGGACCCAGATAGGTACCTGAGGAGAGTCTGTGGGCTAGGGGCTGGCTGGGGCCCAGGCTCCCAGGCTAGGTCTATTACAAAGCATAGGTAGCATTAGCCAGTTGCACCTTGCTTTACTTTCTGTTTCCACACAAAAAGGAGAGTTTGATCCTGGAGGTCCATGTCCCCTCCTGGTGCTCTTTCTCTCTCTCTCTTTCTCTTTTTCTCTCATTCTCTCTCTTCCTCTCTCTCTCTCTCTCTCTCTCTCTCTCTCTCTCTATCAAGCATTAAAAAGCAATGTCTGTCTTCCCTCTCTGTCTCTTGGACTGTGGTCTGCTTAGGTTTCATTTCACTGCATTTGGCATTCCTGGGTAGGCTCCTGTACTGCTGGGTATGAATCCCAAATCACCCCACCACCACCAAACAGGTTTAGAAAAGAGGCCAGTACCCAGAGCCTGAGAATCTTCACTGAGGGAAGGTCACGAGCACCTCCCAATAGAAAAAGGAGATTTGGTCCTCCCTCTTTACTTGGCATCCCTGGGGCCCCCAGTCTTAGGGGGAAAGGTGTGTCTGAGTTTTGCAATAGCAAATTTGCCCTAAATTTTAACTGAAAACCACAAACATTCTCTCAGTGTTCTAGCGACCAAAAGTCCAAAGTTAGAAATAAACAACTTCCTGTGGAGACCATGTCTCTTCCTATTTCTGGGTCATCCGAGCATTCCTCTGCTTTAGTAGCCTCCCCTCACTGCACTCTGGCCTTTGCCTCTCCCCAGGCCCTGAGTTTTCCTCCTTCATCCTCAGGAGCACATAAATATCTTTAGAGACCTGGCAGGCTCAGTACCATGAACTTAACCCTAACTCTAGGTCAACATCTGTAAAGACTCAGACATGACTACGCTTCTCATTCAACCCCTGGCCCAGGAGACCACAATGGACAGTCTTGCAGGGCCCAGGGGAGACAGGCCTCTACCCAGTGTCAGGCCAAGCTGCAGGGCTTTGGATTGGGACTGGTCTGGAGGAGAGAGGAAGCCTCTGGGCTTGCCTCTAGTCTGTGGAGCCTAGAATATCCTGCCTGGAGCTGCTTCTGAGCAGGGTCCCAAAATGGAGCTGATCTGTAGGTGATGCTAGGTGAACCTATGTCTAGAATGTTCTTCAGGCATGGCCTCTCCAAACTCCCCCCTTGACACGCTTGACACTGACCTGAGCAGTCCTGACAGGTGGGAGGTGGGAGGAGGATAACTCCAGATTCCCAGGGACAGGGACCTTAACAACCTCTGAGGAGATAACCCTGGTTTCCAGGAGCTTTGAGAGTGCTCCCAGAAAATCAGCCATGGCTGTGAGACCCCCTTGATCCCCAGATACAAATGAACACAGCCTCAGTTTACTTGGATGAAGATTCTGAAACCCCAGCCCTCAGCATCATCTTTCCTGCCTGTCACACTACTCACTGACCTGGCCAGTGACCTTTGTCTGAAAGTCCCTGCAGGTCCTCAGGGCCACCGTCCCATCTAGCAGAGCTTCCGGTGAAGCTGATGCCCACAGTAGCTGGAAGGAGCTTGGCAAGTACTTGCCCTGGTAACTGCACCAGCAGGGATGTCTCCCCATGTGCTGTTGCTCACCAGAACAATCTGAGGAGAGTAGAGAGAGACTGAGGGATGTGTGGGAAGTAGAGAGTGGGTGATGGCTAAGGTACAGAAAATGGTGAGGAAGTGTGGGAACAGAGGGGTTGGGGATTCTCCCCTCTTAGTCTACACTCCACGGTCTCAGGTGTTTTCTGTCATTGGGTTCATGTTCTGGGGCCTCATGTCCCTCACACACAGCACATGTGCATAAGCAGTTGGCATAACTATCCACACAGCACACACTGACCATGTGTGCACATGAACACTCTTCATGCACCAACACGTGAGCACATGTACCACCAATGGTACCAAAGCATGTGTGTCCACACATGTTCCATACAGCCCAGACTCTACATATATGGACATGATACTAACTTCTTTGTGCACATAATGCTTCATAGAACATATCCACTGCTTGTGTACACAAATACATATTACACACTCCGTACACATGTGCACACAAGACCACACCTACTCACAGACAGCACATAGCATGGTTTACAAACATGATCACAAATACAGTCTCACACACATACAATCATTCACACAGTCACACACTCAAGCATACACATACCACCTACTCACGTGTGCACATTCAGATACTCCTAAACATCACACTCAGAAACTTATTGATATTCACACACTCACATTCACTCACACACACACTCAGACATTCATGCATGCTCACACACACTTGCGTTTACATTTACAATCACATACTCTCATATACACACAATCACACTGGTGCACACAGGGCTTTAGTATGTGATGATGCTCTGCAAATCTGTCCAAAACTAACACTCACAAGTATGTACAGAGTCTAGGGGATCCTGAATGAGCAGGTGTTGTATCAGTCAGGGCCCCATGGGAATGGGGGTGCCTGCGCACACAGCCCCAAGATATGAAGCCTCAGATATGAGATGTCTCACCCTCCCCAGAGCCCCTGCTGTAATTCTCTGTTCCTTACCTGGGACTCTCTAGAGAGGTGAGGTCAGGCCTTGTTTCCAGACAAGAGCAGAAGAGTACCCTGTCCCCACCTTGGATCTACATTTTCTAGGTCCCCCCATTTTCAGGGGCTGCTGCTCAGGGAACTGGACAGTCTTGGACTGACCCAGAAGCTGAGTCCTGTCTACCTGCCTCACTGCAGGCTCAGCTGCATCACTACTAGGCCACATCCTGCAAAAGACCTCTGGGGTCTCTGCACTGACACACCCCAGTGCTCTTCCTGCTGAGGCCTGGGGGGCTCATGTCCATCTGAGGGATTCTGTTACCAAAGGTGCAGGCTGTGTGTGGTACATACAGAAGTGGCCTTGGAGCCATATAAGAGAAATTTCCATTCCAATCTGGCCCTCTGTTAGCCACCAGGAACTGGGTACACAGTTATGGGATGAGGACAGGCTGGGATATCTTAGCACAGACAATAATGGGGAACATTGAGAAGAAGGCCCCATGAGCACATATTGGCCTCTCCAAGAAGGACCCCAGAAATGTTTCTGGGGATTCAGGATAGACACAGGGGCTCACCCTGAAATGGGCCTGTTGGGTCTGTTTTCAGCATGGGTCCTCCACTCTCTTCAGTGCTCCCTGCCAGAATCTCTCATCCCTGAAACCCTTTTCCTACAGTGTGGGTTGGACCCACCCCAGCCTTTTCCTTCAACTCCTGGGCTGATTCTCCCTGATATGTTCACTGGGACCACCTCAGCTTAAGTTGACTGCCAGCACCTAAAGTATATGGGGTGCTAACTCCAGAGCTCAAGGACTCCTAAGCGCATAGACCTTAAGCCCACAGGGAGTGATTCCTGAGTAGAAGCCATGAGTAAACTCTGAGCACCACTGGGTGTGGTTCTCTCAATAAACAAGTATCATCTCCCCTGAAACCCCAATATAGTATATAGATATACTATGTTGGGGCCCACCTATGGAGCAAGGCTTCCCCTGCAGCTCCAGCATGGGAGAAAGCACAAAAAGTTGGATCTTAGGATTCCACCAGCCCAGGACAAGCCAGACTCTCCCATGGAGGCTCCACCGAGGTCATTTCTTGAATAAGGGTCCCTGGTCTTGCATTGCTCAGTGTCTAGAAATTTCCACCCAAATGGCCACTGCAAGCTGGAACAATAGCATAATAGGGAAGGCACTTGCCCTGCATAAAGATGGCCTGGGTTTTTCCCCTGACATCTCATATAGTCGTCAGAGGCCACCTGTAGTAATTCCTGAGTTCAGAGCTAGGATTTAGCCATGTGCACCTTTGGATGTGACCCAAAGCAAAACAAACAGACAAAAAAAAAAACAGTCCCCTATTCTAAAAGTTTTTATGATCAAGGGCGGGGAGTGGCTGAGGAAGGAAACAAGAGCGAGAGAACAAGCAAGAGAAAGCAAGAGCGAAAGACCAGCAGGTGCAGGACTCTGTCCTTCTTGCAGGACTGTGCCCATCTCAGCTCCTGGGAGAAGATGCAACCGCTGGACCTCCTCATCCTCCTCTGCTTCCTTTCACGTGAGTTAGGCCTGGCTGGGAACCAGGAGCTCTAGGGGTTCCCATGAAAATCACCCCTGTTATGAGGAGTCTAAAAGTTTTGAACTGGCACTGCATCAGCCTACAATGGTGGGGCCTGTCCTGGGAGAAATTACTTCAGAAAGAGTGAGTCATGGGGTCCAGGAGGAGTCCCTCAGAGCAGAGCTTCTAACCCCCAGCTGGTGGTCCCAGGCTGATGAGGCCCCAGGTCAGATGGAGGAGCCGTGGCGACATGAGAGAGCAACATCTGATCCTCCTCCTGCCCAGTGGAGATGGACCCTGGGATGTGCAGGCAGAAAGGTGGACAGGAGTAGAAAGTAGAAGGGGCTGAGACCCTGGGATCAGCCAAGTCGAGCTTTGGGTAGCCCCAAGGGACAGAGACCCAGGTCTGCTGAACTCTGTATCCTTCAGATGAACTCAGAGACTTCTAGTGTTGTCTCTGTGTCTGTGCATTGCCGAAAATGGAACTTGGGCTCAGTAAGAGTGGGTCCCCAGCCCTGAGCTATTTCCAGGTTGTTTTCTTAACTCAGGTTAACACAGGTTTCTTTCTTTTTTTTTTTTTTTTTTTTGCCACACCCGGTGACGCTCAGGGGTTACTCCTGGCTATTCACTCAGAAGTCGCTCCTAGCAGGCACGGGTGACCATATGGGGAACCGGGGGATCGAACCGAGGTCCGTCCTAGGTTAGCGCAGGCACCTTACCTCCAGCGTCACCTCCCGGCCCCTAACACAGGTTTCTTAACACAGGTTTCAGTCCTTGGCTTTCAACCCTTGCTTGTGAATCCTGTCGATATTCTCTGCTTCTTTAAGGGCCAGAGAGATAACAAAGTGTGCAGGATCAGTCCCTGGCATCTCTATGGTCCCCAGAGCTTTATCAGGCGGGATTCCTGAGTGGAGAACCAGGCCTAAACACTGCTAAGTGTGGCCCAGAAACAAAATATTGTCTGGACAAACAACAAAAATCTTTCTCCACACAGCAAAATTTCGACTTTAATATTGTTCTAGCGTTTCTTTATAAAGAGAAATAATGTTATTTTTTATTTTATTCTTTCATGTATTTATATCTCTCTATTCTTTGCCTTTTTACTTTTTATATTGGTATGTTTTTTACATTAATTTTTTATTATAGGGGCTGGAGTGATAGCACAGCAATAACGCATTTGCCTTACATGCAGCTGACCTTGGACGAACCTGGGTTCAATCCCCGACATCCCATATGGTCCCCTGAGCCTGCCAGGAGTGATTTCTGAGGGCAGAGCTAGGAGTAACCCCTGAGTGCGGCCAGGTGTGGCCCCCAAAAACCAAAATAATTATTTTTTTATTATATACATAGTGGTATACAGAGTTGCTCATTATGCAGTTATTTCTGGCATTCAATATTCCAACACCAATCCCATCACTAGTATAACATTCTTTCCACCCCTTTTACCAGTTTCTCAACCTCCCTAAAGCCTCCTCTTGGTATGTACAAATTATTTATCTACTACTTCTTGGTACAACTAAATGGTAATGGAATTATACAAAAAATAGTGTAAATTAAAAAAAATAGTGTAAATTGTCATCTCTTTCAAGTGGGTCATTATGTCACTGTCTGAAGGCTTATGAAACTATTTAGTGGTAGTTGAGCATTTGATATTGGGTTTGCTTGTGACTTCTATGATAATTTGACATCTAATTTACTGTGTTCTGACTGGAAGTCAGTATTAAAATTGTGGGAATGGAGCTGAGCTCATATCTGTCAGCAGCAGTTGATGGGCATAACTGCAAGAAATTTTGGAAGGACAGAGCAGGGAGAAAGTTTCCTGTTCTGGCTC
The DNA here is from genome assembly GCA_004027635.1 of Crocidura indochinensis. Lineage (NCBI taxonomy): Eukaryota > Metazoa > Chordata > Mammalia > Eulipotyphla > Soricidae > Crocidura > Crocidura indochinensis. The sequence goes on along the minus strand of PVKC010011650.1, from coordinate 8,862 downwards.
CAAACAACTCCTGAGGCTGTTTTTCCACAAAACCAGACTACCTGGAGTTTGGAGTGCCTAGAAGTCTCTGCAGAGGTTACAAGAAAAGCTATAAAATTGAGCCATTGAAGTTCTGTTGTGGCTCTGTGTGTGAAGCTGCCAGGACTTCAGTATAGGAAAGATTTGCACCCACCAGGGAGCTTCTGTGTAATCAGTAGTGAGGCCTGAATATTCATGAGTTTTGACTTCTAGTTGAACCTCTCAGAAGTGAATGAGTCTATGCATTGCTGCTTTGAGCAGAAATGGCCCATATTTGATATGTTTGATACTATAGTTGCACCTCATTAAATTTAATAAAACACTAAGCAAAACATGAAAATGAAGACTGAATATGAAAGTCATTCACAGGAAATAACAATGAGTTCAGAGTCAGTAAATACCGGACATAATTAAAAATAGAAAATGTAGAAATTCTAGGGTTCCCCTGAAAATCACCCCTATTCTGAGGAGTCTAAAAGTCTTGAGCAGGTACTGCACCAGCCTACAATGGTGGGGTCTATCCTGGGAGAAATAACTCCAGAAACAGTAAGTCATGGTGATCCAGGGGGAACCCCTCAGAGCAGAGCTCCTGACCCCCTGCTGGTAGCCTTACGGGACAGTGAGACCCCAGGTCAGGTGGTCTCACTATTTAATGTAGATGAAATGAAAGTATAGATACTCATATTTGTTTGTTAGTGAAAGCACAGTGTTTGGGGATGTAGCTTAGAGATGAAGTGCTTGTTTTGAACGTATGAGGTCCTAAGTTTGGTACTTGGTTAGAAAGGAAGTAAATGCAGAAAGAGAAAGAAACCAAGAAATAAAAAGGGAAGGAAGAAAGCAGGGAGAAAGGAAGAAGGAAGGAAGAAAAGAAAAAGGAAGTAAAGAAGGAAGAATAGAAAGAAATAGAAAGGGAGGAAAGGAGAAAGAAAGGAAGGAAAGAAGGAAGAAAGGAAGGATATAAGGAAGGAAAGATAGAAGGGAGGGAGAGAAGGAGGAAGAGAAGGAGGGAGAGAAGGGTGGAAGGAAGAAAGAAAGAAGGAAGGAAGAAAGAAAGGAAGTGAGAGAGGAAGGGAGAAAGGGAGAAAAAGAGAGAGGAAAGGATGAAGAAAGAGAGGGAGGCAGGATGGGAGGGATGGAAGGAGCAAGTCCTGAATATTACTGGGTGTGCCCCAAAACAAATGAAAAGAAAAATGAACACATTTCAAAATTTATGTGAAAAAACAAACTAAACTAAATACCCCAACTTAAATCTAAATTCTTGCGAAAGTTACCACATGACTCAGCAATCTTACAATACTAGTGTTCTAGAGATGTGGATTCTGAGAGAAATATCTCCATGTGCAAACAAGGACAGCTAGCTGCTACTCAGAGATGAATAGGGGAAAAGGGGGCTTATACCCTGAGGTCTGAAGCACAGACATGTAGTGGAGCTGGTGAACTGGACAGCATGAGGTCACTTCCTGCAAAGCTGCAGTGCTGGTGGGTCGGCACAAGGAGGGACCCACGGATCAGTGGAAACACCCCGAGTCCCTTACACAGATGCTTGTTGGGAATCAGAGAGGTTCTCGGGAAATAACAGCTCTGGGGTTGTGGATTCACAGCACATGGCACTGTGGTATTGGGGAACTTAGATAAACAGAAGGGGGGTTATTACTAATGCAGGAAAAAAGGATTTGTGGAACTCCCAACTGCCAGGGTATGTAGATATAGTACTGTGCTCAAGCAAAAGCATCATCTGTCACCCCAACTCCACCTCCATCATCTATCATTTATCATTCTTCATTCCTCAGAAACAGTGGGGTCCCAGCCCCCCATTAGATATGCCCTGCCCTAGAGACAGGGACAAGCTGAGGAATCCATCTGGGGAGGGTCTGGGGGAGGGGGGCTGGAAAGGAGGGCACAATTCCTGCTCAGTGTCAGTCTTGTGTCTCTGAGGCTGGTGTGTGGAACTGGGTGCTGGAAAGGGCAAAATGGGGGGATTGTGGAAGGGGAGGGTCGCTGGCTCTGAGTCTTTCCCTGAGTGGACAGCTTGGGAGTGAATCCCAGGGTGGGGTGCTGCCCTCATCTGAGAATCAACAGGCCTGTGCCTCTATTTCCAGGCTCAGTCGCCATCTGGGGACCCAGAGCAGTGAGAGGTTATGTTGGAGGGTCTGTGACCGTGATCTGTGGCTATGATATTGGATTTGAGAGGAACGGAAAGTGGTGGAGTCGAGGGGCAGCCAGCAGTTCTCGAAGAAGCCTTATAGAAACCACTGGAAGAGAGCAGGAGGCTAAGCGGGACCGTGTGACCCTCAGAGACATCCAGAGAGAGCACAGGTTCAACGTGACCATGGAGATGCTCAAATTCGATGACACAGACACATACTGGTGTGGGATTGAAATGCCTGGACCTGATCTGATGTTCCAGGTGACAGTGGTTGTGGACAAAGGTAGGTGAGTGTGCATGTCTCATGTCTCACATTCCTGCTCAGGGTGACTCTTGGACCCTGTCCTGGCCTTTATCTTTTACTCTGATGAGACTATACTGGGGATCTGAGTGTATGCCTCCAAGCCCTTGTTAGCACAGTGTGTGGGGTTTCCAAAGCTCTGGGTTTCCAAGACCACCAGATGGGACCAGCCTTTCTGGGCTCAGCACTTTTTTCTGCACAGTTCAGGTCTAGGCCAGGACCCAGTGACCAGGGGAAGCTTCCAGTATGTCTAGGGACCAAAGAATCCTTTGCATGCACATGAGACCCCTGAAGTACAGGGCCCCCTACATGGGCAGGGAACCCCCATGGACAAAGACCCCACTCATGGATATGGACCCTTCATTGACAGGGCCATAGAGCATTTGTCCCTGCCCTTATGGGCATCAGTGACCCCTCATGGAACACCTCTGCACAAAGAGCCCAAGTAAGGACAGCAGAAGGGGGTCAGTAGGGGACTCTGGTCTGGAGGAAGTTCCACCCTCCAGGGCTGTACTTTGGGTTCTGAGTCCAGGGGTTGACTGATTGGTCTCAGCCTCTGCCCAGCCATGTTGTCCCACTCTCCAGGATATGGACTGTTATGAGAGCAGTAGAGCCTCAGTTCAGGACTGTTCAGAGATGGAGAACATGGGGGGTTAACTATGGAGAGCCACATTGTGCATGAGGGTCCAAGCAGGTGGCTGAAAGAGACCAAGGGAGGTTGTGTTCAGCCTAGTGCCTGCAACTCAGAATCCATGATGAAAGGGCCACCCTTGACATCCCATTGCTCCTCCTGGGTATGCATGATCTGGGGTGGAAGCATTGGGGCAGCTGAGCTATAGGAGGAGGAGAAAAGCCTAGTGGGTTCCAGTTGTCCCAATCTGAGCATGCCACCCTCTAGACCTCGGGTCACCCAATTCTGTGTCTGTCTAGCACCGGCCACCACGACCACTATGACCACCAAGACCACTACGACCACCACGACCACCACCATGACCACCATGGGGGCATCCACAACACCTATCTTCCCAGAAGAGACCAGTGTGACCAGTCTCTCATCCAGCACCTCGTAAGCAACTCTGATGCCCAGATCTCTGCCTGAGTCCCTCTGCCCACTGCTCCATGTGACAGCTCAGAACTGGCAAGAGATGCTTCAGAACCCTATCATCTCTTTGAGGCCAAGACAGGGCCCCCACATCTCTCTCGACACAGAGCCTTGGTTTTGAAACCAAGTCATGGGTGGGGATGATGGGGGTGCTTCTCTCTGGGCCCCGAGTTAGAGCCTGTCTCCGTCCTGCTTGAACTCTCTCTCTCTCCTTCCTCCCCAGGTCTCTCCTTCTCTCCTCTTTTCTCCTCTTCTGTGATCTTCAGTCCCCTCCTTTCCTGCACCATCTTTGGGATAACTCAGGAGTGGGGGGGGGGGGTTCCAGGAAGTAGCAGAGGCCTGGGTTGACAGGGGTATGACCCTGCTTGCAGCTGGCAGGTGTCTATAGCCCAGAATGGAGTCTCCTGTTCATGGGGGTCTATTCTTATTTCCAGAGGACTTTTTGTACACCTGATCCTCTATAGCATCCCTACTGTGTCTTTGATTCCCCTGCTGGTGGTTGCTTCGCTTGTTTGAAGGAAGCTGAGGCAACAGAGGAAAGGTGAGAGATGGGAGGAGGAGATTGTGTGAGTCTGATTGAGTCTGGTACCCTCTGACCAGTAAGGTGAAGGACACCACCCCAAATGTCAGGGGAAACTGGAGGAAGCTAAACGGTGGGTGGCCTTCAGAAACCCCTCACTGGTGTCCTTCCCTATCATCACCAGATTTCCCCCCTGGTTTCTGGGCAGTTCTTGGGGTGACACAGACAGATGCCGGCACAGCCCACAGCAACCTCAGGTTATGCATGTGTTTGATACACAGAGACATAAGCTCACACAAACATGTGTGCACATGTGTGGGATGCATCTCTCAGTGTGCAAATCACATCTATCTGTGTACACCCCATGAATGTGCCATTGTGAGAACATAGGCATGAATGAGCAACTCGACATGCAGTGCTCAGTAAATTATCAAGGACTTGGCAACTGCATATGTGCAAAGTCATGGGGCATACACATGTGATATAGATAAATGTGCATACATGGTCAGTCACATAACTAGAGTGTACACATGTCCATCACACATATAGAAATTACATAGATATTCACACATGAAGAATCACACACAGGGAGTGTTTGAGACACACAGCCCATATATGGGAGGGTGCACACTCACATATACACTCATGACCACACATGATATTCCTCATATGCAAACACATGTGAGCTCATACTTGCATATAAGTGTACATGCACACAACTCACATGTGCAAATACATATTGCTTGCACTCACACACAGGGATCCACACACTCTTTCTTCTTCCTTCCTCCCTCTCTTCCTCCTACCCTACCATTTCTGATTGGGGCCCCAGGACCATTTCTGGTGAAACTCAGCACAGTGCTGATTGGGTCCATTGATGCTGGGGGCCACCAGGGTCACTTCAGTAGTGTTTGGGGAACTGCTGGAGCTCTACCTGCCAGGCAACACATAAGCCCTTATGCCCTCTTCTCCTTCCCTGAATGGGGTCTCTAAATCTTGTTTGTTGTCTTTCAGGTGCCAGAGTCTCCCCAAAACTGGAAAGAGTCCTGAGGTCACACCTGAGATACCACCTGCCCGTTTCCCAGCCACCCCCAGGTTCCTGGAGATCCAAGATACAGATAATTAGAGCCATGAGCCTGTGTCCAGACTGGATGGGTGGGAGGGGGTCTGGAAAGGGCCAAAAAGAGCAGGACTGGGAGGACCAGGTGAAAGAATAGTCAGGGACTGGATCAGGTAGCAGCCATTGATGTTGGGATTCCTAAAAATTACATCTCTCAGCATTGACTCTTCAGGAGTGTCCCCATTTTAGTGCTCAGAAAAGACATAGTCCAATGTAGTTCTTATGCAGTGGCTGGGCTGGGACCCAACAACCTTATAACCTGGAGCCTGGGACATGGGGGAGCTCAGGGTGCTTGCCAGAGCACAGAGGGGTGTGTAGGAGTCCAGGAAGCTCTGGAGAAGTACCTCAACATTGCCTGTCTCTGCCCAGGACATCCAGGAGGGGGAGCTCATCTGCTACGCACTCTGTCTCTGAGCCCCCAAGCCTCGGATTCCACTTATGCCAACACAGACCCTGACATGGTCCTCAGTGCCAACAGGAGTTCTGAGGTTGCCATAGAGTACAGCAGCATCAGGAGGCCCAAGGATGGGCTCTGACAACAACCCCCTCCCCCAGCCTGCAACCCCTGTTTAACTTCTGCTCTGGATTTGGGGGACTTCTGTGAGTTTGTCAGGAGTCTTCCCATTTCTGCTCCTCTCCCAACACATAGAAGGGTACTCTAAGGCTCCAATGTCAATGAGAAAAATGAAAGTGATGTCCGTTTGTTTTCTTCCTGGTATGTGAACTGGAGAATAACCCCCAAGGGTCAGAACAGTAGCAAAGTGTGTAGGGCACTTGTCTTAAAAGTGCCAATCTGGGGCTGGAGAGATAGCATGGAGGTATGGTGTTTGCCTTGTATGCAGAAGGACAGTGGTTCGAATCCCAGCATCCTATATGGTCCTTTGAGCCTGCCAGGGGCAATTTCTGAGCATAGAGCCAGGAGTAGCCCTTGAGCGTTGCCGGGTGTGACCCCAAAACAAAACAAACAAACAAGCAAAAATAGTGGTCAATCTGGGTTTGATTCTTGGCATCTTATTGGGTTCCCTGTGCCTGCCAGCAGTGATTCACTGAACCAGGTCATACCCCTGAGCACTACCACATGTGGCAAAAAAAAAAAAAAAAAAATGCCTCCCAAGATTTCTTTGTTCTTCTGTGCTGGGGTTGAACATGCACAACTAGTTCTTGGTCACTGAGCTACTACTTTCTGGTCCTGGGATCTCAGTGGTCTGATATTGGGACAGAAAGCTGCTGAGTGGGGGCCAGAATGTTTGGTGATTGAGGACAACTGGCCCTCAACCAATTTTCTGGGCCCCTCCCGAGTCTGGCTCCCACAGAGAATGGCTCCCAGCATGTCCCTCACAGCACTGAAGACCAGGAGCTGGAAATGGTTGTGGCTCAGCAGGGACAGGAAATGAGGTATCTCCCAGGACCACTCTCTCCCAGCACCCCTGGGACTCATCTGAGCTCCATCCTCTGTATAAGGGTACTTAGGATGACAGCAGGACAGACTCTGGGTGCCAGCCTCACAGATTGGGCTAAACTTGATCCACCATCAGTGTTGAGGGCATGATTTTCTCTGAGACCACTGAATCCCGTATCTGGTCACGAGTTCTCCCAATGGCCAGAGATGCTCAGTGGTGCCTCCGGGCTGTATTGGAAGAAAAACCCAATCCTCAGCTCGCCTGTTTTCAGCAGATTGGGAGGAAGAAATTACAGACCATGGACATGGATGTGAGGGAAAACTATGAAGTTATAGAGGGGAATAGGGGCCTCCTGCATGGTTTGGGAGTACCACAGAAGAAGACTTGGAAGGTCTGAAGATAGTATCCAGGAATGTGGTGGAAGGGCCTAAGCTCTATCCTTCCAGAAATCCTGAAGGTGGCAGAGGCTGGGGGTGCCAGAGCAGGACTCAGTCTCCCCATGTGGGAATGGGGCAAGGGCTACAGGGATGGCAAAGCCAGAATGCCTGGAAATACAGTGCTCATGACTACTGGGAACAAGTAGTTCCCAGTATTGTCTTTCTGTCTAGGACCAAGTGGGTCCCCATAGCATTGGGATGACAGACCATAGAACAGCTCGCCCACTCTCATCTTCCACACCAGGCACTTCTTCAGGGCCCTTGTCTGTCTCCAGGGGCCCCTATAAAATTACCCCATACACCATATCTCCAAATCCATGTGAATGAATCTAAAGTAGGTTGCACATGAAATAATCCATACCAGGCTGAAAGTGAAACACATATAGTCTGGTAATCTTCTACCTCATATCTCCACTAAGATGCCTATCAGAACATTTTTTATTGAGTATAGAGGCCACCCCCAGGTGGGTCAGTAAGGACATAGTAAGGGCAGATGGCTCAAGCTATCCTGAGCCTGACCCACCAGGTTTATATATAAGACAATCTTTGTTTTGGGTGAAATCAAGTTGTAAACAAACAGATACAAAGAAGGTAGGGAGGATCTTTGTTTTGGGTAAAATAAGGTGTAACCTAACAAGTTCCCCATAATCTCCATGGCTTCATGTCTGTCTCCAGTGCCCCCATGTTAGTATCTACCGCTGCCCCATCTCTCTTTTGGGCCCCTCATTTGTCCCCAGGGCCCCTAAGTCACTTTCCCGTACTCCTAATCTCATTTTAGGCCTCTATATTTCATCAAGCCTCCCCCCATCTAAGCCACTCCAGTTTAACTCCAGGCTCCATTCAGAAGCAGGCAGTGGGCAGTGATTCAGGGGAAACACAGTCAGGATCAGAGCAGAAGAGTTTGCTGGTCTGCCAGTACCCTGGGACTCACACAATCATTATCTGAGCCACATACACCCCATTGAACTCAAGTATCCAAGCCACTTCCTGTCTCTGTTTCCCCCCAGTTTCACTCACACAAAGCAGTAAGCCTATTCTGTAATAAGCCAGGTCAGAATGTCTTACCTGTGCTCTATGGCTGCTACAGTCTCTATACCCTCTAATTCTTGAGAACTAGCACCACTGACAGGGGTTCTTCCCAACCGTAAGGATACATGCACCCATGGGAGAAGTTGAGTTGATGTGAAGATGATGGGGTGCCAGAATCTTCCTTTCCATAGGTGCCAGGACCAGAGTTTGAGAAACATGGATTTTAGCCTTCTACATCCCATAACCCCCTTTCCCAGACACCCCACCACAACACACCTGCATTCACTGGACTCCTAGCTTTGAGGTTCCTCCTATCCATTGTGCCCACTTACACATCCACGATTCAATAGGGCACAAATTCCAGGTTGCAGGATATCAGGACACAAAAATGGGGGGTGATTGGACCTGGTGAAGCTAAGTGGAGAACTTATTGAGTGGTCACTGTCCTCTGATGTTGGCAGGCATGTAAGTAACAAAGTCTGATGTGGGTGTTGATGGAGGTTGTGAGCTGTGTTGTGAGGAGTGAGAGACTAGAAATGAATGAGGAAGACATGTAAAAAATATATATATAAAGATACATGTAGAGATATATGCACAATAGATATATGTACAGATACAGAGAGATGTATCTGAGACAGTCCCCGTAAGGCCAAAGACCCTTGATGATGCATCTGGGCCAGATGTACCCAAGAGAAACCAAGCCCTAGGCTCCTTTTTCCTAAGTGAATTGGGAAGAAGAAACCATGAAGCAAGAACTCTGGTGTGAGAGAAAACTGTGAGGTTTGGAGA
>PVKC010011649.1:13990-24621 GCA_004027635.1 Crocidura indochinensis | reverse complement strand
TTTTTTTAATTTTATAATGATTTTTATTTTGACCAATGTGGATTACATATCTTTCATATTTCAGGTACATATTGACATTTTATCAGGGGAATTCCCACCACCAAAGTTGTCCTTCCTCCACCCTTGTTCCTAGCATGCATCCCATATTCTTCTCCCTTACCTCCTGGGCTGCTAGTATCATCTCTCTGCCCACACCACCACCATCCCAGCATCTTCTCTGGGTTTCTTAGAAGTGTGCCTTAATCTAAACACTCCATTTACTAGAGAGTCAAGAAAGGAATGTATGTCCTCATTTTTGAGCACCTGCTCACAGGGTTCTCTTTGGAAACCTAATTTTTAAGATGTGAAATTCCAACAAGGAGTTTAGTTCCTCCACCTTAGTCTCTCTCTATATGTTGGTGGGGGTGGGAGAGCGTATGCTAGTCTGCCTTATAAGAATTTTATGAACAAACATAAAATGATTGCATACTAGATGTTGCAGTAGAAGTCAATGGCAATATCAGAGAAACCTAAGCTCTATCGTTCCAAGTGTTGTCCATCTGTATGTGTGTACTTAGAAATTGCACATTGCACTGGCACTCCTACACTCTCATGTAGAAATACTTTTGTGAATGCAAATTTCCCAGGCTATGAATTTCACATTTCTTCAGAAGGAGACCAAAAATCTAAACATCTTGTTCAAACCAATCCTTCATTTGTACATGATTCCCAAGTGCATTACCCCTATTTGTCAACATGCTTTTCAACGTTTTTTTGTTTGCTTGTGGAAACAAACTTAGGGAAAAGTATTCCATTTCAGCAGTGTGAATGATGAGAGAACAGTTTGTATTTCTGGTCATGTAAAGGAAAAAATAGCTGCGGAGTAGAGATTTCAGTGTTCCAAAATAAAAAATGACGCCTGGTCAGGACTAGAGGCTTCAGATCAAAAGGGCAATTTTAGAAAATTGTGGTGAGTGAATGAGAGCACTAGTTTATTGAAGAAATCAATTTGCTATCTTAACCAATGGCACCCAGGCGATCCCTGTAATCTCTGGAAATAGACAGACACTTTGTGGTTCACCAATCCGAAGATCACATCTGTTTCCTTCCACCTGGCATACTCACACCCTTTTCCAATCAGATGGGATTCTAGGAGCTTCGTGGGTTTATGAAGCCACAGGTTTATTAGGCAGATAATATCTCTGAGCGTTCTTAAGTTTTAAACTGTGCTGTCAGAGCAGAGTTCAGCTCGAGTGGCCATTTCAAAAGTAAATAGAGCGCAGTGCCTTGTAAATTGTGCTGCTCCATGTCCCTGACTGTGCTGTTGGTGACAGTGTCCGGAGCTGCTTCCTGTCTTTGTTTGTCCACTCAGCTGTCTGCAGAGAGTAGCCATGGAAATAGGGATAAATCACCTCCCGTGGCCCTGCAGGCTGCTCTGGAGGAAGACCAGGCAAACACTCGGAAGGGAAAACAAACATGGCTTTTCTCCATGAGGTGAGGCCTATGAAACCTGCACTCTGTCTTGTTTAAATGCTCAAAAAAGGGTCTGTGAAGGAGAGTAAACAGAATCCAGTGTCAGAGTTCTAAATGAACTCACTTTTGTAGCATGTGATGATCAGGAAATAGCTAAATAAGGACTCCCCCACTTGATGAGAATAGAACATTTATTCCTCAGAAACTTTCCCTACCCACAAGCGCATAAACCAAAGAAGTGGTTGCCATTAACATGGGTAAAATTTTTTTTTCCCTTGATGTTACTTAATTCCCAGAATGTTCTACTATAGCATGCTGAGTAACCAAGAAACACTGATGTCACGGTGATAAACAATGATGTAGCATCATTGCAGTAATGCACAATGTCCACTTTGTCCCCCGGCTGATGTCCAGGTTCTATTGCTAAGAAGAGCAGTACCATCCCTAGATCTGCCACTGCAAACATTTGTGTGTAATTTGGACCTTTTGTGGTTAAAGCAGAAATCCTCAGCAATATTTTTCAGTTAAAAATATCATTACAAGTGCAACATTCCCATCACCAATGGCCCCTATCTCTATCCTCCCCCACCCCATGCCTGTATTCGAGACCGGCATTCTACTTCTCTCACTCATTAATATTGTCATGGTAGTTGTTAGTGTATTTTTTTCTCTAACTGCACTCACCAATCTTTGTGGTGAGCTTAATATCATGAGCTGGTCCTTTTGGCCCTCTGAACATTATTACATTCATGTTTTTTTCTTAAAACCCATAGATGAGGGTCCGGAGAGATAGCACAGTGGCGTTTGCCTTGCAAACAGCCGATCCAGGACCAAAGGTGGTTGGTTCGAATCCAATGTCCCATATGGTTCCCGGTGCCTGCCAGGAGCTATTTCTGAGTGGACTGTCAGGAGTAAACCCTGAGCACCGCTGGGTGTGGCGCAAAAGCAAAACAAAACAAAACAAAACAAAAAAACCCATAGGTGAGTGCACTGGTGAAGGGGGTTGTTCTTTATATGACTGAAACCCAACTACAAATATATTTGTAGTTAAGGTGTTTAAATAAAGATATTATTTTTAAGAACCATCATTGACAAACATCTTTTTTTTTTAATTTAAAGCAAAGTTGTCCCAAATGAAAATATAGAGATACCTGTAAACTGGTAATAAATTTGGAAAAAGCAAATGAAAGGATGCTCTTTTACATCTTCATAGTTCTATCAACAGAGATGCCAAAATTGCTTAATAAGAATTAATTTTTCCCAGGAACCAATGTAGGTCCAGAGCTAAGAAAATCCGCAGTGAATCCCAGGCTTGCTAATTGTGACCAAAATATAAATATGGGTATCAAGATGTGTTGATATCATTAAGAACTGGTCTCTGCAAAAGAGTAATGATAACTCTCTTCAATAGTGTAGCATGGAGATAATATCTTGCAGATTGCCAGATACTTTCCAGAATGCTTCCACATGCATTATATCATGGCATTCTCAGGTAATACTATGAAGTAAGAAGAGCCAGCTGAGTAAGCTTCATTTGCAGCTAAGTGTATTGGCAAGAGCGAGGAAAATGATGTCACCCTCAAATGCAATTAATTAAGATCTCAGTTGGGATTAGAAACTTTTAAGTGTAGAGACTATTGTGTCTTATTCAGTTTGAGCCCAATATTATGGGAATGATATGAAACAAAATTGGTCTGACATCATTATGAAATCTTAACACATAGGTGTTACCTGGGAGAATGATATATGACAAACTAGAAGTTTTTATTTTTCTTGGCTATCATCCCTGTCAGAATAAGTGGTCAATGAAGATTAGGTTTTAATATTGCTATTATGACATAGTTTTAAAGATGATGTGACATGACATAATTTGCCAAAGCAAATTGGTGTGCTGCTGAGGAAAAAGGAAAATGACTGATGCATTTCTGATAAAGGACCTTTGTTCTATAGTTATTTGTAGCTGGTTTTTAATATTTGGAAAACCATAATGGTTTTAAATGGTCATCATCCCACTGCTCATACTTACATGTGAACATATATAGCATGCAGACAATTGCCAACCAACTCCAAATTTAGTGTGTTCAAAACAAGAACAGTGATGCTCACTTTTATAATTTAATTAATGACAACGTCATCCTTAGGTTAGTTGAACTCTCTCCATCTTCTTACTTAAGATGCAAGAAGTATCTTCTTGCCTCAGTGCTCCTTGCTATGCAGTGAGTTCAGTATAAGTCACTTGACTAACCTGGTATACTTGGACCTGTCTCCTTACTACTCATTCTATAGATGCATCATTTAGTCTTGGGCACCGCACTCTCTAGTCTAATAGACCTAAGAATGAATCTAGGCTGTCTCTAGAGACCAAGACTTGATCATTATTCAGCCACAGGAGGAGTACATTTGATGACAACTCTCTAATTTCTCAATAAAATACAATTTGCAACAGAAAACCAATAGCAAGTTACCCATGTGGTCTGGTTTCACACTTCTGGGCCATAGGGATGAGTTAACTGCTTTAGAAAATGTCCGAACTGAAGGCCTCCCAGTGACAAGGATTTATTCTTTCTCTCTCTCTCTCTCTCTCTCTCTCTCTCTCTCTCTCTCTCTCTCTCTCTCTCTCTCTCTTTCTGTCTCTCTCTGTCTGTCTCAGGTACGTGCTTCTAAATAGCAACCCAGGACTGCTTTCTCAGACTCTCCAGTTCAGCTGTTCTTAATGCATCTCTCAAAAGAGGTAGAAATGCATCTCTGAGGGAGTACTTGAGAAAAGAAAATGGAATGGCCAGACAGAGCCCCATACAAAGTATTCCTCATGATGTGAAAATGCTTTTACAGGAACCAGGGATATTTCTGAAGGGAATAGTGCCAAGTAAAAACAATTCTGGAAAACACTACAGTTTGAACCTAATCCACTTATCTTACTCAGTCTTTATGTTGCTCACTCAGAGTTCATTTTTAAGAAGTTGAGCACCTCTGTACTCAAGGAGGGGATGGATGAAATGTATATCCTACTTAAGTGTGGGCCCAGGTCCACTTTCTGTAACTTCTCATGTAAACTACCAAGTCCAAGCAGTCACTATCATATTCAATTGGACATGCTTTCTACAGATTCGTTAAGGATTTACTGGACACATCTGTAGCGTTTAGTTGCCATGGAGACGACCTCAGTGGTAAGAGGAACAGCCTTTGGGTTGGACCTCAGATTTTCCTTTCATTTCCATTTAATTTGATTTGACTGCAAAATGTCACTTCCATAGCATTGATTAAGCGTCATTGCTGCCACCAGCTCTGTTAGAAAGGTGAAAGGGCAGGCCGGCTGCTGTCATTCGGCTCAGACCCTTTTCTGATATCAATATAGATGGGGCTTTGGAGATGAGAAACTCCTTCACTCCATGAATGCAGACACAGTTTTTCTTGCTCACTTGAGGAGATATAATAAAACTAAAATTATACTCAGAAGTCTTTATTCACGCAAAAGTACACTCTGTATAACCCCAATTTTTCTGCTTTTATCCCTGATCCCTGAAGGTGGTAATCTATAATATATGAAAATTAAAAATTATGATTCTTGGGTTTCCCTTTAAAAATATTGTTCAAGATCAACCCAGTAATTAATTGTCATCTTAATATAGTTCTTCTCTGACAGTTTAAATGCATTAGAAAAAAATGATACAATGTAAAGCATACATGTTGGCAAGATCATCCTTAGATATTTTGCCAAAGAATATTGGAAGGTAAATTTTCCTCTTTCTTTTTCTTTTTTAGAATTTATTTTATTAAAGCACCATGACTTCTAAAGTTATTCCTCTTTGACTTTTAGAAATACAATGTTTCATCATCCATCTCTCTACCAATGTCAACTTCACACCACTAATATTTCCAAAATTTCCCCTTAATCTCTAAATTTCACATTATTTCTCCCCTAATTTTTTGTTTTTGGTTTTTTGGTTTTTTGGCTTTTGGGTTACATCAGGCAACACTCAGGAGTTACTCCTGGCTCTACACTCAGAAATCGCTTCTGGCAGGCTGGTGGACCATATGGGATGCTGGGATTCGAACCACCCACCATCCTGCATGCAAAGTAAATAAATGCCTTACCTCCATGCTATCTCTCCAGCTCCTTCTCCCCTAATTTTTATGACAACAATGTGATTTACTAAGTTGTTAATAATGCAGTCATTTCAGGTATTAAATGTTCAAACACCAGTTTTACCACCAGTGTGAGCTTCCCTTGGATAGAGTCCCCAATCTTCCACCCACCGCCACAATAGCCTATGTCTTTGCAGGCACAAACAAATATACTTATTATTGCTTTTTACAACACAAAGACAAATGCAATGATCAAAACTTAGATCAACATCGGTCAATTTGAAATGATTGTTATATCTCTCCATGGTGTTACAAAAGTCAGTGTCTAAAGATTTACTGGTTTGTGGTTGCAGTTAATTGAGTCTTCTGTGTTCCTGCTTAGGTAACACAGAAGTTGGTAGATGACTGCTTCTTTCCTATCAGACTTCCTGTGATACTACTGGGAATGATACTACTATAAAATATTGAGGTGTCATGTGACCACAACTTAGGATTTTAGGTCTACAACAAATTTGCTGGCCTTAAAATTTGATAAGGTCAAAGTAAAAACTTTGGGTGGTGGCGCTGGAGGCAAGGTGCCTGCGCTAACCTAGGACTGGTCGCGATTCGATCCCCCGGTTCCCCATATGGTCCCCCGAGCCTGCCAGGAGCGACTTCTGAGCGAATAGCCAGGAATAACCCCTGAGCGTCACCGGGTGTGGCCCAAAAACAAACAAACAAAAAAAAATTTGATAAGGTTAAGTACCCATTTATGTTGGGGGGATCTCGGGAGGCTGCTTGTAGTTTATGCAGAAAGGGGAAACCTCTCCCCCTTCTGAGAATGATACAGAGTTATCAACTAGAACCGAAATACCTGGCAGTATTGTTGGCCATTATTTTCTTTTGGAGTTTGGTGGAGCAGGCTATTTTTTACTGCCAGGAAGATATTGGAGGTAGCTGATGCCCTTTTTATTTGTTTGTTTGTTTGTTTGCCTTTAAAATAGGGCTGCTACTAGCTGTGCTCATGAGCCTTTGTGATGCTAAAAGTTGAAGTCAGGGTCTGGAAAAAATGTTTTCTGTGGTTGCCTGTAAGTCTTCATTCTGCTTTATTTTCTGTCCCCTCTTCAGTTTCTTCATGCTGTCAGTGATTCAGAAATTACCATGCCCTTCTTTTGGATTAAAGTATAACTGGCTAAATCAATCCCAATTCCAAGCTCTGAGAGAATGAATGTATCAATATTTTAGGAATACACTGCGTATACTTAATTTGAGAAGCAGGGGGCATTGTTTACTGTAAAGGGTATTTTAATGGTAGAATCCCAGTGTAAGTGGGGAAGGCAATTTGAAAGGAAGCAATTTGGAAGATCCTTGTTCAATGATAGCACTTCAGTTTCAGCCTTGACTGGAACACTTGTTTCTGTAGTGCTTAGGAGGCTGCGTTGCAAGGCATCTAGAAAGATAGGATCATTTTAAAGAAAACCAGGTTTTCAACCTGGTCACTGATTGGATGATGTACCTTGATTTGGAATTGATTCATGGTTGGAAAACAAGTAAGTCCATAATCTCTGCACATACTTGAGCATTTTGGAGCCAAAGAAAATCAAGTGTGGTATAATAATTTCATAGTTTTTTTTGTTTTGTTTTGTTTTTGTTTTTGGGTCACCCAACAGTGCTCAGGGATTACTCCTGGCTCTATGCACAGAAATTGCTCCTGGCAGGCTCGGGGGACCACATGGGATGCCGAGATTTGAACTGATGACCTTCTGCATGAAAGGCAAAAGCCTTACCTCCATGCTATCTCTCCAGCCCAATAATTTCACAGTTTTATAGAAAGAAAGCTGACTAGGATTGGGACTAGGGTGAAGGGAGGCAAAAACAGCTACTACCCATATTGGATTTTTTGGCTTGTGGGGATTTGGTAGGATTGGGTAGCCTGTCCTTTGAGAGCACATTGGTAAAATTTGGTATCTCTTTGAGATCTCAGGGGATGGGAAGTGCACAGGATGTACCTTAGGAGAGGACTGACATTTTTAGTTTTGGTTTTCTCTTGGCTTTAGTAATTGTGCTCATTTACTCATTTTGCCACTTTGACAGGTTCTAGAAATTCAGTTAATAATATGGTGAAAGTTGTAAGTGTGATACCATTTAGTTGTTATCTGTAGTGATATGGGGAGTGGTATTCCAACAAAAATGTGAATATGAACCACCTGGGTGTCTAGATAAAATTCAGCCTCAGATGCAGAGGCTTGGGTGCTTCCTCTAACTGCTTTTCCAATATGCTGCCACCTGGAATAGAAGTGGCAAGATCTCAGGCCACACTTTACACAACAGAAGTTTGGAGTTCATTGGGTTTACCCAGGTGATTGTAACCCCTTTGCCTGCTCTCCATTGATGCAGAGATGAATAATCCAGCCAAGTGAAGGGTGAAAGCTTCCCCCAGAATGGCAGTGTCAGACATGGGCAGACTGAGCTTGGGAGTGAGAAGCAGCTTGAGGAGACTGTTATATGTGAGAATTTCCAAAAATTTCCTTAGAGCTCTTGGTTTTGTGCTCTTCTTATAGAGTGTTTTAGGCAGATTGAGAGTCCCTCACTCTCAATCAGCAGTGAGGAACAAGCCCCAAGTACCAAGCTGGGAGTATTCTTCTACCCTCAAATGAAAAACAACTAAGAACTGCAGTGAATCTAAGGGTTTTTAAATAAACCAAAGTGAAGAAAATATTGGATTCATGGAACCTTATTATCATGCTCAGTGCTGTAGCTCACTTTCTTGCATGGACATCAGGACAATATGTCTTCTTACTGGTTTCCAGCACACTGTGGCTCTCTTGAATTCTGCAAGCTGGTTCTACCCTATGTTGGGTTTCAAAATCAGTGGCTTCCACAAACCAGGATCAGAGGAAGTAAAATGAGATTAATACTCTAAAGAATAGTTCAAACTTAGACTATTGTGGCCTATAATCAATGCTTTATAATCAATTGTTCTAGAATCAATTCTGGTACTTTTCTAAGTGGGGTTGCTAGGTCAACAGCAGCATACCCAAGCTCATTTGAATTTCAGGGAAACAGCAACTTCATAGAGCAGATCCCAAGTGCTCTCTAGTCTATATATGAATCACTTTGATACCTTGCTGAAATGCAGGTTCTAATTCCACATGCTTGGGCCAGGAATTCCATCTGTATTTTTAATCTTCTAAATCTGCCAAATATCCACTATTATTTGTAGGAGGTACCCAAACTGTGCTCAGGACACCATTAGGGAATGTAGAAAGTATCAAAATGGACTACTTGACCTTTCTCTGCCAACTAGGAAAGTGACTCAATCAAGGGTCCAAAGATATTGTGCTGTTCACCCCTGAAGTGTCTGGGGAAGTCCCAGGATATGACTGTGGTGTTTGAGGACGTGCAGGGCTGAACCTTTGAGGGCTCATGACCCCTTGGGCCTATAACCAGAGATGATGAGGGGCTTTCCTGGCTGAATCTATGATAATCAAGGACATTATGGTGCTGAATCAAAATATGGTAGGTTGCAGGCAAGGGCATGTACCTTAACCATTTTATTATTCCTTTGACACTGTAATATTATCTTTAAAAGAAGAAATTGCCAGGGACAATGCCCAATATTGACTAGAGACTAAAATTTCATGGTGATTGAGAGTAAAGAATCAGTTCCCAAAGATACAGGACATGTGGCTGTGTCTGCCCCAAACACTCTATATGAAGAGCACAAAACCAAGAGCTCTAAGGAAAGTTTGGAAATTCTCACATATAACAGTCTCCTCAAGCTGCTTCTCACTCCCAAGCTCAGTCTGCCCATGTCTGACACTGCCATTCTGGGGGAAGCTTTCACCCTTCACTTGGCTGGATTATTCATCTCTGCATCAATGGAGAGCAGGCAAAGGGGTTATAATCAACTGGGTAAACCCACTGAACCCCAAACTTCTGTTGTGCAAAGTGTGGCCTGAGATCTTGCCACTTCTATTCCAGGTGGCAGCATATTGGAAAAGCAGTTAGAGGTAGCACCCAGGCCTCTGCATCTGGAGAATGAAACTGTGTCTCCCCAGATCCAGCCTGTTGACTCATTTTCATAGTTCCAGAAGATACCTTGTTCAAGCTACAGTATAGCAGCATCTTCTTCTCCTAAAACTGCCAACACCAATATTTCCCTTGAAAGAAAATGATCCACAGGCTTATCTTGCTATGAAAATAGAGTCCCACAAGGTTAAAAACTGTTGTGTCTAACACCGAAAAAGAAGCACTAATCTTTTTAAAAAATTACTTGGATTATTGAAATGTCAGAGACTAACGTTGTGAAAAGCCACAGCCAATGCTGTGAGCTCAGGCTTGACTTTAACTGAGCGTGACTTGACTCTCAGCAGTTACCTCCAAATCCCAGATAACTGAGAAACAGGTTAGAAAACCCGAGTCCCTCACCCCACCCAAATTAATTTTCAGGTTGAAGTAAAAACGATACCCTACTGGCATCATTAGATTTTTCTTTTAGCTATCTCCTCTCTGACAGTCTTTGTTGCACACCTGCTTCTCTATTAAGGAGACAGGCATATGCTGGTATTAAATAAATACAGTGATTCGCGCTTTCAAATGTAGAGTTGAGAAGTCTATTTGGAATGTGTGGTTGTATAGAAGATTGAGCTTTAATAGTGTTATATTTCAGTCTATAAATAACTTTTTGCTTCCTATCTGACATTAAAACAATGTATGGCATTTGGCAAAAAGTAAACTGCCAAATGTTTTCTTAAGTGCCTCATTTGAGGGATGCCATTGTAAATTCTTTATCCTGGCAAAACAAACAAAATAACTCCCCCAGCCATGTATGAATGTGTCTTTGTTTTCTGTGTGTCCCAATAAATGATTTACTTTGACACTCTGAATTTTATAAATGCTAATCACATCCCACCAAGTGTGGCATTGTTGATGGTTATTTATAGAGAAGTAACAGGTATAGAATGGAGTGAAAATGGAATAATTGTTCTATTTGGGAAGGCAAGAAGGATCTACGCCCTGGTACCCATGCAGATGAGGATCCTGGGAGGAGAGAGTGAGTGTCTGAGGAGGCCTTGGGTAACTAGCATCAGCAGACCCCACCCTCAGGCTTA
>PVKC010011649.1:0-13890 GCA_004027635.1 Crocidura indochinensis | reverse complement strand
GGCGTTTGCCTTGCATGCAGAAGGAAAGTGGTTCAAATCCCGGCATCCCATATGTTCCCTCGAGCATGCCAGGAGTGATTTCTGAGCATAGAGCCAGGAGTAACCCCTCTGAGTGCTGCTGGGTGTGACTCAAAAACAAAACAAAACAACAACAACAACAACAAAAAAGCAATTGCTCCTGGCTGGGAGGACCATAAAGGATGCCAGGGGATCCAACCAAGCTTTGTCCTAGATAGGCCACATGCAAGGTAAACGCCATACCACTGTGCTATTGCTCCGGCCCCTATGTTTTTTTTTTTTTTTAATGAGTCCCAGAGGTGCCAAATGAGCTACGAGGAGCTTCTCATTACCCATAAACGACAAAAGCCTCTGAATGCTACCACAGGCAGTGGACCTGCAGTATGGGGAGTCTCATTGTTCATGGTGGGGGCCTCGTTTCTGGGCTCTTTTGTCTGCAGACCTTTCCTGGGGGACAGTTGGTTAGGATTCCATCAGGGATTATCCATTGTCTTGGCAGCTTTCATGGACATCTCTGTCTTGTGGGGCTTCGGTTTATATACCTGCCCCTGGAACCCATGAAGAGATTATTCTAGCAACTCAAGGCCTGGGCTTGACCCTTGACTCAAGAACCCCAGGTTTTCTTGGAGTGCTGTCACTTTCAGAACAACATATGGGACAAGACTAAACTTCCCAGGGGCATGATGAAGAGAACTCTGGACTTGGGCCTTTTCTATACTGTGATGAATCAAAATCTGTAGAAGTGAAGTCATTGGTGAGTTGGGAGAAAGACTTTGTTAGCTGCTTCTAACTCAGAAAAACAGCCCATTTCCAGGTTGTTTTATTGATTAGAATGACCCAGACAAAAAAACCCACATGTATTGGTCACAGCAGTGTAGGAAAAGCAAGAGATGAGCTAAGTTCAGTTGGAACTTCGGAAAATTTTTTATTGGTTCCCATTTCTGCATTGATTAGGGATAGTCTTCTTTTCTGCATACTTTTCTCCTCATCTCTCAGGTTATAGGAGCATGTCTTACAGGCTTTGAGAGTCACACTATGGGTTGGACTTTGCAGGGATGTTAGTATATTGTTAGTAGGAAGTGAAAGGACCACAGATCAGACAATCAAAATGAAGTTAATACTAGAGTGATAATACAGTGGGTAGGGCACTTACCTTATATGTGGTCAACTTGGGTTTGATACTGCCACCATATATGGTCCCTTAAACCTACTAGTCTCTTAGCACAGAACCAGGAGTAATCCCTGAGCATATCCAGGTGTAGCCCCATGCTAAAAACTGGTAAGTTTTTGGGTTTTTTTTTTTTTTGGTTTTTGGGTCACACCCAGCAGCGCTCAGGGGTTACTCCTGAATCCATGCTCAGAAATTGCTCCTGGCAGGCATGGGGGACCATATGGGGCACCGGGATTGGAACCGATGACCTTTTGCATGAAAGGCAAATGCCTTACCTCCATGCTATCTCCCAGGCCCCTGGTAAGTTTTTAAAGATAAAGATGAAGCAAGCTTTATACAAGATCTACAACAATTATGAATTACTGGGCACCAGTAATTGAATGGTCTGTCTGGGTTATTGAGGATTCTGAGTACCATTCCTTCAAGTCCCAGGTCCTTTGACATCCCTTTAAAATAAATTATAATTTATTTATTTAAATAACAATATCTCAAAGTGATCCTCTTCAGTGGGAAGAGGAACTTGAAGAAGAAAACGTGAATCTATATATCCTTTAGTTGAACTGAAATGAAAGGTCAAATGGTATATAATCATCTTTCTTATTGAAAAATAGTGAGAGAAATAAAGTTTTACTTGTGTTATATTTTAGATATCTTAATATTCCTTCCTATATAATTTTGAAAAAGTGATCATAGAATTTCTGTCCAATTAGTGGTTGTAGACTTTTAACATAAAACCAGTAGTTATTATGACCATAAACATTATTCAAATAAAAAGTTAGTTATTATAACATTATATTCATTGTTTACTTTCCAAGCATATAATTTTATTTATTATAAATACTAAAAATTCAGAACAACAGTGCATTGGGGATGTTTTTATTTTTATGTGGATGTTTTTGAGTTAAGTATTTTGCTTCTAAAGGTGAAAGCTCAATGTAAAATTTTAAGTAGAAAATTGGGATGAAAGTTATACCTTTAAAGAATCATGCATTTCTCATGAAATCCAAAACTCTGTTTTGAAATTATAAACTTGCTTTTACCTGAAAGGCAGAAACGGTTGTGTCTAGCATGAGATTTTTAGATAACATTGAGATAGGAAAGATGCAAATGGAAGAAAACCTCTGTCACACTTCCATAGAAGGATTTATAAGCAAGTGATATTTCTGATCTTTCAGCAGATCAATAATAAGAGTCTATTGTATTAGTTTACTTCACGCACCAGATTGTGAAATGAGAAAATAACACCAGGTCAATCTTTAGAATTTTTTTGACCTTTATGGGAACTCTAGAAAATTCAACTAGGTCATTATTCTAACTTTTCAACTTCGCATAAACAGAGAACTCCCTTGTCCAATCCTTAAGGTTGAAATAGCAAAGTAGATGCTTATGTGTGTGTGTGTGTGTGTGTGTGTGTGTGTGTGTGTGTGTGTGTGTGTATTATGTATGCATGCATGTAAGGATATTTTATCCACCAATTTATTGTAGCAACAATATGGATATTAGCATGAGAGTGTATTTAGCAGTAACACCGAAATAAGTCACACACCACCATTTTGATTTGCCTACTAATCTCTGGGTTTATTTGGAGAAAGCTAAAGAGACAACCCTTTTTTGCTTCTAAATACACCACAAATGAAATGTACAGCCTTCAAAAGTGTATGGATGTCATCATGCTTATGTAGAGAGACATGGGCTGTCTCCCTCACAAGCAACTGCTCAAGCGCGCATTGGTACCTCAAGCAATGGTACTAGACCGTTTAGTCTGGTTTTACCCTCAGAGCTGACCCCATTTGGTTTCCTTTCACTGACCATCACTCCCATTTACCAGAAATTGGTTGTTTCCTAGTTGCTGGTGTAGGAGGGTTTTACTTGGATGAGTATACTCAGGACTACACCTGCAAGAGGAGACTTAAAGACATCATTATTATTTTTTAGAAAAATGACTAAGCCCATGTCTCTGATTATGCAGATACTGCTGGGAATTGCAAAACTGAGAACCCACTAGAGTTTTCAGTGAGTTGTACTCATTTTTCTAAAAAGAAAAAAAAAGTATTAGCCTTATAGGGCCTAGAACATTTCTGGGTCGGCTCTACTCTCTCGGACATTATTAGGTTCATTTTATTTATTTTTTTTATTTTTATTTTTTTTGGTTTTTGGGTCACACCCGGCAGTGCTCAGGGGTTACTCCTGGCTCCATGCTCAGAAATTGCTCCTGGCAGGCACGGGGGACCATATGGGGCACCGGGATTCGAACCGATGACCTTTTGCATGAAAGGTAAACATCTTACCTCCATGCTATCTCCTGGGCCCCTATTAGGTTCATTTTAAAGATAATGTCACAGGGATTGGGGAATAAACATGCTCCTTAGTATGTGGCCTAACTCTCTTATCTAATATATGTGGATAGTTTGAAAGTCCACGCCTTGGGCCCGGGAGATAGCATGGAGGTAAGGCATTTTTGCCTTTCATGCAAAAGGTCATCGGTACGAATCCCGGTGCCCCATTTCTGAGCATGGAGCCAGGAGTAATCCCTGAGCACTGCCGGGTCTGACCCAAAAAGACCAAAAAAAAAAAAAAAAAAAGTCCACGCCTTAATGGAGCAGAGTGCTTTTATGCTAAAAACATAATCACTCAGAGAATAAAACATAATCACTCAGAGAATAGTTTTGTTTAACATTAAGAAAATAGGCTTATTTGTGTATTCTTATTTGAAATAATAATGATGTGGATGCAGTTCTTGGGCCAGTGAGCAGTGCTTAGAACTTATTCTTTTTTTTTTTTTTGGTTTTTCGTTTTTGGGTCACACACGGCAGCACTCAGGGTTTACTCCTGGCTCTATGCTCAGAAATCGCTCCTGGCAGGCTTGGGGGACCATATGGGATGCCGGGATTCAAACCAATGACTTTCTGCATGAAAGGCAAACACCTTACCTCCATGCTATCTCTCGGGCCCCAGAACTTATTCTTGACTCTGCATGGAATCATGTCAAGAGTTGCCCAGTGTCCTCTGTAGTGTCAGAGATCAATCTGGAATATCAAGGCAGGCATTTAATCCCTGCACTATCTGGCTCCCATAAGGACGTTTTTGTTCTTGTCGTTGTTGTTTTGTTTTTGGGCCACACCTGCTGACACTCAGAGGTTACTCCTGGCTATGTGCTCAGAAATCGCTCCTGGCTTGGGGGACCATATGGGAAGCCGAGGGAACTGAGGTCACCCTAGATTAGCTGCGTGCAAAGCAAAGACCTTAACACTTGCACCACTGCTCTGGCCCCCCATATGACTTTTTTAAGAGGAAAAAATTCCTATTCTTAGCTTTGCTTTTTTGAACAAACAAGCAGGTATGGTTAGCTAATTACTTTTAGCCATATTTTCCTTACATAGTTTTTTTTTTAACCACAAACCCATATACTCTATTTTTGAAAAACAAATTTTCTGAATTAGATCAATTTCCATTATCAGAAGGAAAGTTGAGGTAAATCTTGAATAAATTGTTTTAAAATACTAGAAGTGAACCATTTAAATGTAAGGGAAAATAAATTTTACATTCTTCTGAAACAAATCTCGTAAGGATTTTAAGTTCGTAGACTTTCTATTTAATCATATTGCACTGAAGCTAGCTGGTTTAGTAACTTTCATGACCTTATATTCCCTGAATATTCTCATAAATCAAAGAAAGAATATGCTCAACTCTAACAGTCCTGGGGAAAAATTCCATATTTGAAAACAGGAGAATAAAAGGTAGAATGAAATTAGCCTTGGGAATTTTGAGGTCCTTGGTAAGGTTAATTGGGAGGGCATCCAGTCCTTTATCCTCATATTTTTCTTTTCTTTTCTCCTCTCTGCCCCTAACAAGTTCTGCCCTCTAACCCATCCATTTCTCTTGCAGCTGGTGTCTTTACACTTCACCACAGAACCTGAACGCATTAAAATAATCTCACATGCAGGGGGATGGTCTTGATAAGCTCTTAAAGTTCTTTTTCAGTACTTAACTTTAAGTTTCAGTGATTTCACAAGGACTCCAGGGTGAAATTCCTGCTTCCCTCCCCAAGTCATGGGACAATATCCCTTCCTGGAGAAGCATCCCTTGACTTTTGGGACTTGGCACTCACTGATAGTTTGCAGGAAGGAACCTCTCCGAATTTCTGCAGACTGCCTCATGACCCAGTTCAGGAAAGGTACAGGCCAGATTGGAGAAACTTTCATGCTTTCCTTTTTATCTTCCTTATGACTTGCCTTTTCAACCTAGGAACCATTGTTTGATGGATACCCCCGTTTGAATGAGATCTCTGTTGTATGTCTGTGTGTGGTTTTTGCATGGGAATAGGATTTCTGGTGGATGATAATCTCAGGAAGTCAGAAATCATTAACGCTGAGCAGTTCCATCAACAAGAATGACTTGGCTTCTTTTGAAGGGCCTGTGAATTCCTTTGCTTTGAAGGACAAGGCTAGAGGCCATCTCTGAATGGAAGTCTGCAGGAGACAAGGGGCCTAGTGCCAATGAAAACGTATGTGAGAGTCATATTTTGCCAAAACATTTTTGTTAGCAAAACCCAAAGGTGCTTGTTTTGCTTTATTTTGTCCTGTTTATGGCTGGGTATCTATGGGGTCTTGTGAATGTTCTCCAAATAGACATATAAGACTTCTCATCTCATCATGGGCAGATAGATTTCTCTTCTCATAAGAGCTGCATTGATAGATGGTTGCTAGTTTCCAAAGGTCTTTCTCATTGAATCTTACCCTGAGTCCAGAATCAAGTCATCAAGTTCCTTTTAATAGTGGAGAAGTGAGAGGACAAGTTTCTTGCTCAGAAGTCCCCTTTTAGGAAGCACAAACTAACAGTTCTGCAATTTGCTACCTTCCAGTACACATAGCCTTAGTTCAGCCCTACCCCAGATTGACTTGGAATATCTTTATTTTTAATGACAATGAGTTTCCTCGTCAAATAGCTGAGTTGCAGGAGGTGAAATCCCATGTATTACTTATTGGTGGGCCCTTTCCAGCATTTTAAATGCCACTTGTGCTGTAATTTCCTTCAAAAGGATAGATCTTGTCCTATTTCCTAAGCTGATAGAAATGTTCCAAATTGTCCCAAATCCTAGAAATTTTAAGAAACAAATTTTGGAAAACTCTTACTCTGGAAGTTCAATCCCTTGCCTGAGAGAAGTGTTGTTACTGAGAAGCAAAGGATTTGTGTTGCCCACCAGATAGTGTGGCAACTGACACCAAGAAGGTGTCGAAGCAGGTTGCTTTTGGAACTGGGTCTGATTCTCTTTCCACAGATAGTATCGATGGAGGAGATGTTTGGAAGTAAAATTCCCAGGGCAATTTTGTGTGCAAGGCATAGTATGAATTTGCTCTGGTGGACTTAAAGAAGGTAGTAGGTTGGTAGAGAGAAGATGGTGCCTTTCTCTTACTGACGCTTACATTTGAAAAGTATGACCTTGGAACTGGAGAATAGTATAGCAGGTAGGGCACATACCTTTCATATTGCCAACTGGGTTTGATTTCTGGAAACCTATGTGGTCAAAGCCCTTCAGGAGAGATCCCTGAATACAGCACCAGGAGTAAGTTCTGAACACAGTTAGGTGAGGACCCTCAAACAAAATAAAACAAAAAAAAAATCCATCACCTCCCCCCCCCCAAAAAAAAAAACCATGAAAGAGTAGCTTTTTGTTCATCCAAATCTGAGAAAAGCTCACTCTGAGAAGATTTCAAGTCAGATGGCAGGGGATGTAATCTTTACTTGTCTTTTTCAAATGATGAATTGATGGGGGTAGATATTAACTGTTTATTATCTGCCAGGCCCTATTGTGGACACTGAGAGTGAAAGTGGTCAGTTGGAGTCCCTCTTGTTTGATGATTCAAAGATAGTAGCAATGAAAAGACTATTCAGAAAGGCCCACAAGTGCCAGGTCCTGTGTTGATAGAAAGAATAGATAGCTGTTTGGGATTATCAAGAAAGACATTTGAAGACCATGGTGACAGCATGTCAGGCAAGGAACAGTGCTCTGCAAAATTCCCTAGAAGGGAATTAACTTGACAGTAGGGAGGAAAAGAGAAAAGGTGGTGTGAGTGGAGCATTGGTGAGGAAGGCCCACCAGGAAGGAGAGCACAGAAAGGGTGGACACATGGTGGGCCCTAGAGTAAGGGGGTGGGAGTTTTGTGAGTGTGGTAGTTCACCATTACAATCCATTGTAATTAAATTGGGGATTTGTAAGAAAGAGCTTTATGAACATGAAAAACAGAGCCATGCAAAGAAAGTCCATCTCAAAGCTGTTTTATGGAGAGCAAATAGCTTGGGATTAGTGTGTGAGCCAGGATGGATGATGCCCATCTTGAAGGATAGAATGACAGAGGGAGGTGGATATAAACAGGTACAGAGAGATAGGTGTAGGTGTGCTCATGAAATAGGGCTTGGAACCAGCACAAGGAAATTAGGTCAAGGACATTTGCTAATGAGGGAGACTGAGGGTATAGGTCTCCCTCATAGATAGAAAAATAGTAGATGAGAAATCAGGAGTTTCACTTTGGGCTTTGAGTTAGAAATTTCCTTTGGGTTTTGACTATGGAACTAAGGTAAAATTGTCCCTTAAACTTCCAGGTGTGGAAGTACAAAGGACAACTCTGGGATGGACAAATCTGAAGTGAGGTCTGGGCTGGACATGCAGGGGGACACTCATTCCCATTATTCTGGTTGCAATGTTGAAAAGTTTCACCAACAGTTAAAATTAACCATTTCGTAAAGATTAACTAAATTAGCACATTAATATTTTTGTTCCTCATAAAACATTAAAGTAAATAATAATGGATTACTGTTGTGTCACATGGACTTGGGGACTTCTCTGTCATTTCAGAATGCAGGAAAGTGGGATGCACCATTTTTCATGTTCAATGTGGAGGCATTATTCTAGAATTCAGATTTGCCTTGTGCTCACTGCAACTGTCCACAGGACTAGCTGGTCAACAGGACACATGGGGCTGCCTAGAATGGTGGTTCTAGACTGGTAATAAAAGTACCCTTTCTTGAACAGGTATTTATTTTGTCCTGTCAAGATACTTCCATTTTTTTTTCTTATCAGATGCAATACTTTGATACATAGAAGAAAAAGAGCCGGTCCTTGCCCTTTGGCACAGTCCCTTAGACAGTTCTAGAGATTTATTATAGCCTTCGTTATTTCTTGGATGAACCCAGCCAGCACCATGAGTGGATTCTCTGTTGATATAATGCTGAACCCTCTTCCTAGAACATGGCTATTGATTTCAGAGAAGCTTTTCTGCTGACCTCTCTAGCCGGGCATCCTCTTCATCTTGTGCCATGGCATTTCAGATACCATTCTTCTGTGGACAATTACTAATGCAATATTCCTGTGGCTGTTTTCTATTTGATGTTTTCCCAATCAATGCACAGGATGTCTTGCCCCCCATCCAGCAATTCTTAGCTAGCAGAATCAGGGGTTCAATGCAAGGGTTTGTATTGCTAGGAATACAACCTGGGTCAGGTGCCCTAACTGCTCTATCACCTCTGACCTGTTTTATAAAGTAAATTAAATATTTCTTTAGTTATTATTGTTATTATTTGGGTGACTACAACTGGCAGTATTCATGACTATGCTCAGCAATAATTTTTGGTATTGCTTGGGGGTTTGTATGTGGTGTCAGGAACAAAATGGGTTAGTTGCATGTAGGGCAAATGCTGTACTCTCTGCCCTATGGTCCTGCCCTAAACCGTTGCTTGTTTTTCGTTTGTTTGTTTTGGGCCCACACCCAGTGACACACAGGGGTTGTTCCTGGCTAAATTCAGAAATCACTCCTGGCTTGGGGGACCATATAGGACGCTGGGGGATTGAACCCCGCGGTCCATCTACAGTTTGTGCCACCATGGTCCTAAAACTATGGCCCACCGAGGACATTTATCTGGCCCACTGGGTGTTTCTGACACCAGTGCATGTCCCACTTAGCAGCCGACTAATCCCAAGACCACAGTGTACATTTGTGAAATGTGAGCAGCACTCTCATATTCCCCTCCTCTCTGTTTCCTGACTCTTCTCAGGCGGGCCACTATTGTTCACAGTTTTTGCTTGTTTTTTTTTTTTTTTTTAAACTATACTCTGGCCCTCCAATAGTTTTTATAGACAGTGAACTGGCCCCTGTTTATAAAAAAAATTGAAGACCCTTGTAGGCTGTAAGGCTGCAGAAAGTTCTCAGAATCCCCTTCCAGTTTTCCCCTCATGCTCCCTCATGTCACAGATGAACAGTGCTGAATAATGGGTAGACCAGTACTGACTTTCAGGTTCCACTGCATCCTCTGTTTTATTGATCTTTCTGGAATTTTTAGAGATACAGTCTTTGTGCCTGGGTTCCACCTGGGACTTAACCTGGCATGGTGCCATCTCCCGGCCTTCTGCAGTTTTGTGACCATTTCTCATCTTTTCTATCTCTGCCTTAATCTAGTTATTTTGCCATTTTTGACCTTCTTAGCCTGTATTTGCCTGTTGTTCTTTCTTGGTTAGACACTGAGACACAAGGGGTCAAGATGAAATGCTATCATTATCACACCCTGTCCAAGGTGCATCTGGTCAATTTAACTTTTACACGTGGCCTTGACCTTTGGGGACCTTGAATCCTGACCCTGTCAATTTGCCTTCTCCCTGTTCAAAACTCATGCTTTGGGGATCAGCCATCCATCCCACTTCTTGAGGGAGATGACGGAATAAATGATGTTTACTTGTGCAGAATACCTGCCCCCTTTCTTCTTCTTACTCATCTCGTCAGTCATTTATCCATATGACCTAAGGATATTGGGTAGATACTTTGGATGATCATCTGACAATAGATTGCTTCATTTTGATGTTCAGATTGTCTCAGTTTGGACCACTGAGAACATCTTCAGATTAGCTTCTTGTCCCAGAGACTTATCATCATTGTGTCATTTTTTTCTGTGTTTCTGCTATCTGGGCAGCTGTTTATACCTGAAAATGCCATTTCTCTCTCACTGTAGTTTGGGGATGGCGAACCTTTCTGTGTGGTTGGTTGGTTGATTGAGGGCTACATCCAGCAACGTCCAGGGTTACTTCTGGCTCTGCATTCAGAAATCGCTCCTGGCTCAGGGATCAAACCTGGGGGATGAGGAGTCTTTGGTATAAAAGATTAGAATTGTCTACAGCATGGTGTTTCATCTTCCCATTATTCTCATTGCTCATTGACATCTGTCTGTTGCAGCCTCAGAATTTCCACACCAAGTCCTATGCACTTATGCTCTCTCTGGTTCTGGGAATAGCAGCTGACTGATCTTAAACAAATTACCTCTGAATCTGGACATAATATCAGTGCACCATGTGTTATAAGCTTGGCACTTGCTTACTCCCCATCTAACCTTTGTCTTCTTCACGCATGTATTTTAGATACACAATAATCCTTTCTGCTCCTTCAAAATGCTAAGCTTGTTCATATGAGGTGGTTCTAACCTCAGCTCCTCTGCCAGCAATGTTCCTCCTTGTATGTTCAAATGACTGCTTCTCCTTTGCTTTTTTAGACCTCAGCCCCAGGGAGTCCTTTCATTGCCCCTGCCCTCAGTCCTCTACCTAGAAGACTGCAATCTCTCCCTGATATCTTACAATGCTTTATTTTCTTGATAGCAATCATGTTAATGGCACATTTCCTTCACAGAAATGCATTAGCTTTTCATTTCTATTTCTGCCACCATTAATGTTTGCATCTGTGAGTTTGATCTTTTCTTTTGGCACAATTCTCATGAATATGAGAGGTGGAATATGTGGGTGGAGAGGCAGTTTGAGGGAGAGACTGTAGGTATAGGCACCAGGGATCTCCATCATCTCTCCAGGTGAATGAAGACCTCCAAAAACCTCATACTGAGGCTTGAAGTCAGAGTGTTCTTAGGTGCTCCTCAGCCAGCACTATATGAAGCAGGATCTTGGCCTTGAGGCCTGAAGAGGGCTCAGCTGTAAGTGGTGTCTAGTACAGACATTGTGGTACTGTGCCCATTCATGATTATTGTCTGTACCCTGTTTAAGAATGCCTCCTATAGATTATTCAATAGAAGTGTGGCCCAATCTTCCCATTCCACATGTTTGCACCCACTCTCCAATCTTGTACTTGCCAAAGGTCCTATGTCTGCTCTGAACATCTCCTTTCTTTACCTCCTCTGTAGGATAGGGGGTGATACACCCATTTACCTATATACATCTGATGCACAGTTGAATGCTTTACAATGTTACTTTCTTATCTTAAGACCTTGATATGCATCTTTAACTCAGTTAAGATTCTAAGAGTTAAGTCTTACAAACGCTTAGTCTTCCCATTGAAAGAAAGAAAGTGATCACTCTTCTTGCATTTTTCAGGCATTTTTTTTTTTTGGTTTTTGGGTCACACACCTGGCAGGGCTCAGGGGCTACTCCTGACTCTATGTTGGAATTTGAACCACCATCCCTCTGCATGCAAGGCAAATGCCCTACCTCCATGCTTTCTCTCCGGCCCCATCCTTTAGGCATCTTAAGAAAGGACATAGGACTGAAAGAGAAAATATGACTAGAGAACCTTCAACAATTTCCAGTTTTTAGGCAGACTTGGCTCTCTCCCTCCCACCTCTCCATTGCCACCTCCTTGTTAAACACTAGTTTCAAGACAGCAGGTTTCTGGAAGATTCTCAAACTTCTGAATGTTAGCAATTAGTGGAGTAATAATCTAAGGGTGTACTGACCAAATCCTTTATTTATAGTTGAAAAGAAAGTCATGTATTTTTGCAGCTATTTTATGTAGCAATCTGCTAGGATGGATGCTGGGAAAAACTGCTCTGCCTTGGTCTTTCGAAATGTTTTTCCTTGTGAAGGAAATACAGGTATCAACCTATTCCATTGATAATGCACACTGCCATCTGGTTTGATTCAACATTGATTTTTGTGCAGCTTGACTTGCCTGAGATGTTCTCCTTCCTCCAGCCAGTCTTAATGCTCCTTGATCAAACATCTCTGAGACCTGATGACACAGCCTTGCATTGGCATCTTCCAAGGGCTTAACAAAACAGACTCAACCCATATCAACAATGCACGTCTTTCTATTTTTTCATAGGAGGCACATTTACATAAATACGTAAATTATCTAAGCAATCTTGGGGTTGATTTAGTTCTGGGAATCGAATGATTAACATTTTATTGGCTGATACCATGAAATCAGTCCATACATTTCAATAGGGTATGACAGAACATGGCTGAATTCATGAAGCTTCTGAAATATTCAGTAAAAGGGACAGTCCGAAGTCACTAACAACCACCATACAGTATTCTCAATTTTAGCTTTATTTCTAGGCTTATCTTCTTGTTGGGTTGGGAGGTGGAACAGGGGCAGGATTGTGAGACAATGGAGTTTGGACATACCTGGCAATGCTCAGGACTTACTCCTAGGTCTGTTGCTCAAGGATCACACCTTCAAGGCATGAGGAACTATAGACAGTGTCCGGATGGAACCTGGCTCTGACTTGAACTAGAGAATCCCCATATGTCTCTGCCTCTGCCCCTGGCTATCTCACCCTTTTCTGTTTTGAGACCTAAAAATATTTTAAAAGTGTTACACAATCTTACAAAGTTGGAAAACTTTACCATAGTAATCACTTTCGGGAAAACATGATTGATGATGAGACCTCTATGTGCCACTGTAGAATATATGTATGGCTCATGAGACCTTAATATCCTGCACTTTCTGCTCTCTGCCTCTCTCGAACTTCCCGAGATTCACACCACCTCCTACATTTGTTTGCATCCCACCAACCAACTTCTTTAGTGAACCCTCACCAGAACATCAGGGCTTTTTTGTTGTTTGTTTTGTTTTGTGTTTATTTTTTTTATTTTTATTTTTTTTGCTACACTGGCAATACTCAGGGCTTACTGTGGACTCTGCACTTAGGAATCACTCTGGCAGGGCTTGGAGAACCATGGGGTGTTGGAAATTGAACCTTGGATGGACCACATTCAAGACGAGCACCGTACCCGCTATACTATTTCTCTGATTCCCTTGCTAGACTTAAACTTACTCTTTTCTACATAATTGACACAGCTAAGTGAATGACTTGCCCTGTTGTCTTCCAAGTTTGATCAAATATAACCTTTTCCTGAATATCATCCATGTCTAACACACTGGAACAGTAGACTAGTCTGATCACTATTCCTGAATCTGTGAAGCTCCATCTTTGAGCTTCTCCTTCTGGATTTTTTTTTATTTTTTTATATGCTTTGTCTGTTTAGAGACCACAGGCTTATTCCTTTTGTTTATAGTGCCTTCAAATGTAGTGTTCCTGGGAGCAGTGACTTTTGTGTGTTGTCTGCTCTTTAGCCCCTATAGCCTAAAATGATGCCTAAGATGAAATGAGAGTTGTTGAGTGAATGCACGGAGTGCAGAGACGCTGAAAGGACATCATCTACAGTTAAATGGACTCAACAAGACATCAAATCTGAGCTGAACTGCAGGGCAGGGTTGCATGCTAGCAATATAACCATTTGCCCTCTTACAAATCACTGTAGCCTACATTGTTTCTTAGAGGTTCCTTTAGAAAGACAGCTCTAGGAAAATATTTCCTTTTCTCTATTAGTTGTTTTTCTGCCATTTCCTGTGTAGCAATGATGGGCCTAGCTGTTTTACACTTTGGTGTTTTAGATGTTTACCAAACTCTACAGTTTCAAGCTTCCTACCTCC
>PVKC010011648.1:0-24477 GCA_004027635.1 Crocidura indochinensis | reverse complement strand
GAAAGAAAGAAAGAAAGAAAGAAAGAAAGAAAGAAAAAGAAAGAAAGAAAGAAAGAAAGAAAGAAAGAAAGAAAGGAAGAAAGGAAGGAAGGAAGGAAGGAAGGAAGAAAGAAAGGAAGGAAGGAAGGAAGGAAGGAAGGAAGGAAGGAAGAAAGGAAGGAAGGAAGGAAGGAAGGAAGGAAGAAAGGAAGGAAGAAAGGAAGGAAGAAAGGAAGGAAGAAAAAAGAAAGAAAGAAAGAAAGAAAGGAAGAAAGGAAAGAAGGAAGGAAGAAAAAAGAAAGAAAGAAAGAAAGAAAGAAAGAAAGAAAGAAAGAAAGAAAGAAAGAAAGAAAGAAAGAAGAAAAAAGTAAAAGAAAGAAAAAGAAATGAGCCCCAGACCTGGGCCTTGGAGCACTTTGTTGGCCAAATTCCAAGGTGCTCCTTCAAGAAGCAAACAGAAAAAATAATGACCCTTGAAAGTGCAGTGAGTAGGTGGAGAATTCCCAATTGCTAGGTTCTGATGAGGTCAAAGTGATTCAGTGTAGTGGTTCCAACATGCTCCTGGTGTGCATGTCCCTCCATGGTTCCTATTTTGGGAACCTTGTATTTTGTTTCCAACAGAAGCCCCCAACTTCCTTTTTATGGCACAATTTACCCTCTGCATACATAGCTTTTAAGGAGTTAAAAAGGAAAAAAAGATAAAGAGTTGATGCTTACTCTGTTTCCAGTGAAATTCTCTGATCTTCATTAAGTTCTTATGGGCTCCCAATAAAATTATCTTGTTGCACCTCCAATTTATAGGTAACACAGCAGAGGCACAGAGAGAAAACTCACTAAGTCACTTAACCAGTAGCCTTCTCAAAGACTTCAGAGACAGAGAAGATCTTACATGAAATAGAAAATCTGTTAAGCTCTTCAGATCTCTCTCCTGACTATTTGCATCTCCAAGGCTCCTGGTGAGAACTGAACCCTTTTTTCTAATTCCAAGGCCTTCAGTTGCTAAGAAGTTTACAAGCTGACTTATCTCCTTGGTTTGCAAGCTTGAGCTACTATCCTGAACCAGAATTGACTCTGTCCAAGAGGCAGAGTTTGATTCTGGATATTGGCTTATCCCTCTTATGGTTGAGGTCATGAGCCATTTGATTAAAGTCATTGTCATTAAAGCATAATGTCGTGGGGCCAGCAAGAAATTCCTGAATCTATCATATCAATTCCTGATCACATAGAGCAATAGAAAGGCTGACTTATTTGTGATCTCTAGATTCAGGCAACCAGATGTGAAGGTACCCTCACTTCCTCCGCATATCAGAATATATCAAGGAGAACCTCTCCTCTTTAACTCTTCATAACTCCACAACAGAGTTTTGGTATTGATGTATATCCATCCTAAAGCTGCTCAGTTGTCTCCTTTTAGTAATTTTATTCTGTAAGTATCCTAAAATCGGCATACTTGGGGCCAGGGTGGTGGCACAGCAGTAGGGCATTTACTTTGCACACTGCTGATCTAGGATCCCCCAGCGCCTCATATGATTTCCTGAGCCAGGAGAGAATTCTGAGCACATAGTCAGGAGTAACTCCTGAGCATCACTAGGTGTGGCCCCCAACAGAAACAAGCAAAAATAAAATCAACATTCTTATGGCAAAACAAAGGGAGGAAAATCAGTCCATGCTGATTTGTGGCTTCCTAAGGTCCTTCTCAGACTTGAGTGTGTCAGTTTTTAATGGGTTAACAGAAACGTTTGAGGACTCACTTTCTGAGACTCATTCAGTCATTCATTAAGGGTTATATTTCTTTTTATTAGCAATGTTCTAGGGGTAAAAAGCATGGCAGTATACTTATGGATTTAAGGAAAATAAAATGGATAACATAGACAATAAGGCAATGCATAAATGGACCGTATATCAGTGACATGTCCAGTTTATGAAAGCTAAATAAATAATGACTAAACTTGCATCTCAAGTCTGCATTTATTTACTTAGTTTTGGTGCTAGGAATCAAGTCAGGGGCTTCATATACTCGAGGCATGGGATTGATGGCTCAGCCACATCCGTCTGTATTTGAAACAGATAAACAGACAAACCTTATATTAAAATCTTGTCTGGCGGGAGCCGGGAGGTGGCGCAGGAGGTAAGGTGCCTGCTGCCTTGCCTGCGCTAGGCTAGGACGGACCACGGTTCGATCCCCCGGTTCCCATATGGTCCCCTGTGCCTGCCAGGAGCGACTTGTGAGCGAATAGCCAGGAGTAACCCCTGAGCGTCACTGGGTGTGACCCAAAAACCAAAAAAAAAAGTCAAGGCTATCATCATAGCTTGTCAGACGCCTGATTTCTGTCTTCTCTTATATTTGTACAGACTTTAGGAGTGGCAAAAATTGCCACCTTATCAGAGGAACCTTATTATTACTAATATCACTAGACCTACCTTATCTTCAAAGCACCTTCCTCTTTGATTTTGAGTATTAAAATTCTGGAGACAGGTGGACCACACTCACCCCCCATGACCAGAGATGTAGTCAATATACTAATAATTTTTATTGCTGATGACCATATATTCTACACCTGTTTATTAGACTGAAAATCACTCTCCTAGAAATTTCTAGTTTACTTGGGGGAAGAAGAAGCATAACACTAGGCCCAATTTTACCTAGTAAAATTGATGCTAATTTTGAATTTGTGTACTCCAGCTTGCTTTATCTCCCTAACTTTGGTTTAGTTCTCCTAAATTTCCAGCTTCTGTCTACAGAACAACTCCAAGCAAGTCTAGGATGTCTGTTGGTACAAATAAGAGCAACAGTAATAATAGCAACACTAGTAAACACTTTAAACAGTGGTAATGGCATAGCAAGCACTCAGTAAATATTTTTAATGAGAGGGTTGAATGAATGAGTAATTATAATGAACATTTATAAGTGTTTATTCTGTTCCAGGTGCCATAGTAAGTATTTTTCTCTTAACTCTCTTAAGCTCCCTAGGAGATAGGCACTATTTTTATTAGCCAATTTCACATAAATAACTAAAACTTAGAAAGGTCAAGTCGTTTGCTAAGTTTCACAAGCTAAAACATGGTCGAGCTCTCATTTGAATCTCTATATGTCTAATTCTAAAATTCATGTTCCCAACCACAATTCCTCATCAGGAAACAAGCTTATATGATTTTCATCTGCTACTTTATTACCTTAGCCCATCTGCCCCACCTGAAAAATTACATAGTATTATTGGATATACTAGGTCAAGTTGTCTTGATCGGATCAAAACTGATTTTTCTCTACCACTCTGGCCACTAGATATGGGACACTTTGAAAGTTCAGTTTTATGATATGTATGGTTAATGAACGTCCTCATGCTTTCAGTTTCAGTTTCCTCATAGTTGAAATACTCATAGCCTAATGCCCTAACATAAATCAGAGCTGAATTGATTGAGAGTGTGTTTTTTTAAACATAGCCACAGAAGTATTTCAAGTCCTGTCCATTGAGGACTACTGAAGTTTAAGTGGTAGAGCTTGTGAATGAGACATCCTGGATCTGGATGCAGACATCATTGTCCCATCCTCAAGACTATAGGGTATGACCTTGATAATCTCCACCCACTGCCAGTTGTGACCCTCCTGTTTTCAGGGTGACCCCAAAACTAGAAAACTAATAGCATAAGCCTCGATCTGTAGAGCTTTACATTTATGCCCTTATTTCTGACATATGAGTTAATTTATAGCTACTTTGATCAAGGAAGTAGGAAGAGCTATTTTTGTATGCTGGATGAATTTTGAAGGTAGATTTGTCTCTCTCTGTCTTTCAACTGGAATAGTTGTTCTTAACATCCCGAGTCAGCATGTGAATGAGTTCAAGTGCAAGTTGAGAACAAGCACAAATTCAAGGTCACCTTGCTGTGAGGACGTCCAATCTTCATGAACAGGTTCTAACAAGCCTGGCCTTCTTAACATCCAAGCTCAGGTGCCAGAGGAGAGAAATTTCTAGTCCTCTTGCATCTTCCCAATTGCGGAAGTAGACACTGAAAAGCAAAGAAGAGGAGTCTCCCCAGTGCTCAGTCACATTTCTTGCAAGTTGAACCCACACACATACTGATTGATATTACTACATTTTGGGGTAGCTTATTACCTAGAAATCAATATTGACTATTCTCCATCTAGACAGATACAATAGTATTTTAATGACAAAGTGTCCAAACTCATAATTGATAGGTTTGAATTAAAGGTTATGTCAGTCACATTCTAGTGAATAAAGTTTTCTTTTGACTTCTTGAAGTTTTAATTATTCTCACTGGCAAAATACTTGTGAAAGGACTGATGACAATTAGATGAGATAATAATGCATGAAAAACATCTTTCCTTGCATATAAAAGTACTCTGTAAATATTGCCTCTTATTTTTTTATTATCGAGTATCTTAGTAAGTGTAGGTATTATGTTAATATTTAGGAAGCCAGTGTTTACATAAGGAAAAATGTAAGAAAAATATAAGAAAAAACAATGTTAATATAAAGAAACCAATATCTTGAAAGTGAAATGACTTCTACAAAGTCACAGGAATGATAAAAATTTTTTAACTTTTTTTTTTGGTTTTTGGGTCACACCCAGCAGTGCTCAGGGGTTACTCCTGGCTCCATACTCAGAAATTGCTCCTGGCAGGCACGGGGGACCATATGGGGCACCGGGATTCGAACCGATGACCTTTTGCATGAAAGGCAAACACCTTACCTCCATGCTATCTCCCGGGCCCCAAATTTTTTAACTTTTGACTCAAATGTCAGAGCCTTAGAGATGTAGCTGGCTTCATCTGGAGTCAAATAATTTTCGAGGAGCTGAGAATCGGGGAAAAGGCTGTGGGTCTTTTAGCTATTCAAAATTATCAAATAAAACCCAGAAGAACAACTCTGTCTGCCTTTGCCTTCAGAGAGCCTCAAGCCCTGAATTAGAGGAACTTTTTGTGAAAACATTTCCCAAACATTTTTCTTTTAAAGAAAAGCTGAAGAAAAAAAAAAAGACATGGCACTCTAAATGCCATTTCTTCCCATGCTGGTAAGCAGCTTATTTAGCCCAGTGTGAGGCCACCTTAAGAGGCTGGAGGAGAATGTGCTGCTGGGAGCTGTCACTAGGAGCATGGGGAGGGATGGCTTGTGAATGAATTACTAAAATGATAGGGAGAGATAGGGGGCAGAGATGGTGCAGAGAGTCAGCCAGGTATCTGTGCAGAGACAAGAACGCATGGAGAGTGGGGTAAGGGGTGAGATTGATGTAATCCAAAGGAGAACATGCATTTTCATGAGCACAGAAACTAGAAGTTTAGAATTTGAGATGCTGGGGTCAGAGAGCTAGCTCAAAGGGCTGCATGCATGTCTTTAACATGGAAGACTTGGCTTTTATCCCTATCACCACATGGTTTTCCAAAAGTGCTCCCCACAAGTGTTCCCCAAATGAGACCAAGTACAATGAGCTCTGCTATGTGTGATCTGAACTCCTGATCCCACCTTGACTTACTTACATGTACTCCCCCAAAATAATTTGAGTGCTAGAAGAAGGCAATGCTTTTCTTCCAACTCTCCTTATTTTAGTTATGAGAAAAACTAAGATTAGAGAAATAGGGACAGAGGTTGCTACTAAAATTGAAAGTCCACCTACACAACTGGTTTTCTTTTATTTTTAAACTTAATTATTAAAGCTAAAATAGCGTCCTACCTTATGCCTTTGGTGAAGTTACTAAACATCACCACCAACTTGGGAAGACACTCCACCTTAAGTTATTTCAATCCACCTCTTCATTCCTCTCTCACATACTCATCTTTTTGCTTGACATTCTCAGTTCTGTAATGTAAGGACAATGGTATGTGCATGTTTGATGCTTTTCATTCCCTTGTCTGATTTCTCTGTAAATGACTGTTGAGATAATTCAGTATCATGAGTTGTTTTTCAAGTCTATACCAGTCCAACCATGTATTCCCTTGGTCTATGGTATGCAGGCAGGACCTCTTTTGAACAGAGAGTGAAATTCAGTTTCAGAAGAGGAAGCATCTTACTAATATTCATAGTAAAACTTAGTTGGAAAAATGACTCCAGAGCCTGTTCTGTATAGCCCTGTTTATATCTTCTTTTTCCTCATAGTCATTCTTACCTCCATCAATCCAGAGTCATGGATTATCCTCTGACTCTAGCTTACTTTCCATGAACTCATGGGATAGAGTATCTTTCCTCCGTAATCATAAAATATGTTCATTACCACAATATTAAAGACATATACAAATGTTCAGACTGGGGAAAAATGGTAAAAACTATAAAAATTAAAGAAGACATGTGATTTTTTTAATGATAAAGAACTATATCTTGGTAGACAAATAGTAGACCCCAAGGGGTCTATTGACACTCAAGTCAGCAGTAAGCATGTAACTGGGTAAAGAAAGGTGTTTCTTCATAACACTAGGACCCAAGCTATTTTTAGCATAGGTCTCTATTCGCCAAGAATACTCAGATATATTATTGAGTCCCTTATATGCTAGAGGAGTGTAGAAATGACCTCCTCATAGCACTGAAAAGACAGGTAAGAGGTTAAGGTACTTCCCTTGCATGTGGTCAAACCCAGTTTGATACTATGCATTGAGTAGCAGTGGAACCCACTTCCCTCAAATTATGAAAAAACATCGCTTTGCTTTGAAGACTCATTATAAATACCTAGAAGGAAATTATTCTTCCTATTTATAAATATATAAATATATTATTCATTTTGTATATATAAATTATTTCTATTCTATTCTTTTCATAAATTAATCTTTCTAAAGTGAGGAACCTATATTCTACACTGTTTTCTCCTTAGACTCACATTTTTATGGGAGAGAATAAAAGAGATTACCATATTTGTCATACCATAAGATGCACTTTTCTCCAAAAAATGTGACCTGGAGCTGAAGCCTAAATACAGGGGAGGAGAACATCTAAAAACTATGTGCGTCTTATGATCAGATGCATATCATAGAGCAGGAAAAAATGGTGATTAGTGGAGAGATTCTTCGAAGAACTTAGTCAAGGGCCCTTTGGTTCATCTTCTTCACTGAATAATACTTTATTTATGAGTATCTTTAATCCAAAGGATGGATCCTGGGACCAGGCTTATGTGACTTGCTTCCAGCCCAAATGATCTCTGATGAACCAGAAGAAAGCCATGCAGATTAGACAAGGTCAACCCATGTCAAATGGGACTGTCCTACCTTAGTGAAAGTCATGGTGTCTATGTTTCAAAGAAATCCAAAAGAGGCCAAAAGAGATATGCACAAATGAGAGCTGAAGGATTGCTGCAGGAGCTTCTAATTCTTTTTAGCTGTCTTAGTGAGGCAAATGCCTCTTCTATGACTTGAGAACTTCCCAGTGTATTTTCTGTTTTGTTGGGCCACACTGGGCAGCACTTAGGGGTTACTCCTGGCTCTGCTATCAGAAATAACTCCTGGCTTGAGAGACCATATGGGATGCAGGGCATCAAACTGGCATCCATCCTGGGTCAGCCATGTGCAAGACAAATGCCCGACCACTATATTACCACTCTGGCCCCTTGGTGTATTCTTGAGCAGTTTTCTCTTCTTGCTTGAGGAATTCACCCTATTGAGTTGATTGAGTTCAGCTGAATGTTCATGAAGACTTCATTATCCCTTTGCCAGCTAAGTTCTGGCAAATGAAATATAATTCCTAGAGTATTTGCATCCTGGGATTCCAACATGGGAGATTTTCTTTTTTATATAATAACTTTAAGTACCATGATTACAAACATGTCTGTAGTTAGGTTTCTGTTATAAAAAAGAATACCCTACTTCATCAGTGCAACCTTCCCACCACCAATGTCCCCCATTTTTCTCCTCTCCCACCCTCAGCCTGTCGTCGAGACAGGCATTCTATTTCTCTCATTCACTATCATTGTCATGATAGTTGTCAGTGTAGTTATTCCTTAAACTACACTCACCACTCTTTGTATATAGATATGAAGCCAACATGAGAGATTTTCAAGGATCTATAAACAAAGTTTGTAAAGCCTTCAGAGCCCCAGATATTCTGTCTCCTTATCATCTATAATATGTTGCCTCTATACTTCAGTAGCATTTCATACTTTATAAGGGACTCATAAAACTCTACTGGGTTCATATTTTTTTTCCTTTTTGGCCACTTCTATGGAAAAAGATAAACTATTACTTCGTAACATAAATCTCCCATCTATCTTGTGCTCAGAGCCTACTCTAGGAAGAGCCTGGCCTAACTCTGCCCATAGGTTAGTCAATGACTTAGAGTAAATGTCAAGTTCTGAGGTCCTGACTTACCTTATTAATTAATTAATTCATTCATTCATTTATTCATTAATGTTGTCATTTGTTTCTGGACTGTGCTGACTATGCTCAGAGCTTCTCTTGGCTACATACTTAGGGCTCAATCCAGTGTGGCTTGGGGAGCCATAGAGAGTGTTGTTGGGTATCAAACCCATGTTGTCTTTGTGCAAGGCAAGCAACTTACTTGCTGACTGTCTCTCTAGTCCCAGGACTTAACTCTTACCTTTATATAAATCTTTGGAAGCTTCTCCTCCTATAGCAAGAGGTCACTTGGTCTCTAAAATACTCCTAAAATATCCAGTTGGACATCACTATATTTCAGGAAAACATTTGAACGGTATTTTATGTGTCCTTTGGTGGAACTGAAGTAAGGCATCGGAGATATCACAAGTCCACAATATATATACCAACATCTCTAGTTCATTGTCTAAATAAGATGTAGGCTTCTCACATGAGAAGAAGTTACTGATAAGAGAATATATTTTAATAAGAAAGAAAGGCAATATAGCTAGTTCCCTCAGTAGTTGTCGCAAGTTTTGCCAGAGAGCATCAGAGCTGCATCTTTGATTAACTCTGGCTTTTTTTTTAGCAGTGTACATGTGAATTGAACATGTGGCTTGTCAGTTTTGTCCTTGGTCAATGGATAATATCTGAATGACTCCCTCACAGGCTTGCTGTGTGGGTTCAATGAGTTCCTCGAGTGTGTTGGCACATGATGAAATATTTAATAGTTTTGAGCTTGTAGCATCAGTAGTATTATGAATGCAAAATGGTTAATCAGTGTCCAAGAGAACAGGCAAGGTCTGCCTTAGGGTCTGCAAGTGATACAACATGGAGATGGATGTAAACATGCCTGGAAACAAGAGGAAACAATATAAAAAATAAGCATAGTTTAGTTGAGCTTAGTTTCTGGGGAGATGCCCTGGGTAACTACAATGTGTTCACGTGTGCTTCCATCTAATCTTTTATTTTTCAAGCTTTTTTAAAAAATGTTTATTGAGGCAATTGTGATTACAATTCCTTCATAGTTGTATTTCAGGCACAAAGTGACAGG
Source organism: Crocidura indochinensis (assembly GCA_004027635.1). Classification (NCBI taxonomy): domain Eukaryota; kingdom Metazoa; phylum Chordata; class Mammalia; order Eulipotyphla; family Soricidae; genus Crocidura; species Crocidura indochinensis. The sequence goes on along the minus strand of PVKC010011648.1, from coordinate 15,135 downwards.
GAATTAGGGTCATTCCCACCACCAGTGTTGATTTCCCTCCACCAGAGTTCCCAGCATGCATCCTATACCTCCACCCTTAGCCCCCTGTTCTACCAGTGTAACAGGTCCATATTGGTTTAGCTTGTTATGGTTTGGTCTCTTGATTCTATTGTTATTGACTTTGGCTAGGGTATTTAGTTCTGGCCATATATTGTTTTTTTTTTTTTACCGAATACACCTGAGACCACTTAGCTCCTGGGCCCCATCCACTTTTATTCTTTTCTTAATTTGTAGAAAACATAGAAATATGACATAAAGCGAAGTGATTCATGTCCCAAGGAACTATACCAAAGGTGGAAGCTCCATATCTAGAAGATAAAAATAAAATAAAATTTAAAAAGAAGAAGTGGAGGTGGCAGGATTGTTTGTTTGTTTGTTTTTCATACGTGCAATAAACATTGGGAAAATTAGAAAGGAAATACCCTTGGCCTACAAAATTAGGGTGTCCATACTCATGAAGTATACTGTCATAAGACCAACTACAGCTTTAGGCATACTGAGTGTCCAACCATAAGGTCTTTCTTCATGGCCCCAGCACAAGTTTTACTCTTAAACAATCATTGTATCACTAAGAGGCTCACAGTATGTTTCATAATTCGGACTTATAAACTGTGAAACGCATTCTTTGTTCATAGGACACACAGGTTAGAGACTGCTGTACTTGGCCCCTGGAACTCAATCTCTGCTCCAGTAGAAGACTGGATGTTAGTTAAGATACAAGTCTGTGAAGAAGTTTGAAATCCTCCAGGGGGGAGAAAGGCAAAATATGAATTCCACATGAGAATGTGGGATCAGTTTTGCATGTGAGAAGCTATGCGGAGATGATTGAGATGAAGAAGGAGAGGGGACTTTAAGTTGACTTTAAGTCCCATTAGGAAACGACTACAATTGCTATGGAAGTGATATGTGTAGAAGAGCAGTAGTGATAAGGGAATTGGGAGAAGGGTTAATTGTGGGTCAATTTTACATTACTGGTGGTCTAGATTTAGGTGATAAGAGTGAATGAGAACACTTAGCCTATCTACTTAGCCAAGGATAGATGATCCTTTGTGTCTGGCAATGAGCATCCCATCCCACAAGTATTGAAGCAGAATTCTCATTCTGAGAATGCGCACTCTGTAGTTAGCAGAGGATAGTAGAGAGAAGCAGAGCAACTGTTGTTCTCAGCCTGCACCTCCATGATCCTATGGCTCTGTGATCATCTTTATCAATCTAAAAGGAGCAAACGATTTGTTTAGTCAATGAGGGATATAGACCAACTTCGCTCCTCAATACAAATCACCTTAATTTTGCAGAGAGCTGTCTGTTTTCGAAAGTGCTCACATCCATTATCTCTCTGAGGGGCCCGGAGAAGGACTCTGCAACCTGAAAAAAATGCCAGACACAAGACTGTGTTATTATCATTATTATTTTTAAAACATGCCTCAACTGAATATTAAAATGCTAGACTCTATTTCAGATTTATTGCAGTTGCTCTGACTGGGGTCCAGTGAATTATTCATTTCTATATCCCTCTCCTCTCTTGAATAATACTTGGCATATTGTGATGATAACAGTTTAAAAAAAGTTAGTGAAATCCTAGCACTGTATCAAGCGGTGGCTTAAAGAAGCATTTGTGGGGACTTGGAGAGTGTACAGCCAGTTAGGCACGTGTCTTGTAAGCTGCCAACCAGGCTTCCATTACCTGCATCTGATATTAGTCTCGGAGCTCTGCCAAGAAGGATCCTTGAGCAGAGTCAGGAGAAAGCCCTGAGAATTGCAGAGTGTGCCATCTATCTACCATACATCCCCTCAAAAAACACAACTATGCTGGAAATACAGCTACGAGCTAAAAATACAGCACTAACAAGAAGATTCTGTGATTGCCAATACCAGGTCGCAATGAAATATTGGGGCATCTTCATTTATCAATATCATTTATCAATGATCAATATCTGCATTTTTCAATATTCTTTGGGTGACGCCCACTGGCCAGAACCCTTTTCTATAATCATCGATTAAAACTCCCAACAACTTAAATGTGACTGACACAAATGCAGTGTCTATTTGATAGATATGAAAGTTGAGATTAGGGGGCCCGGGAGATAGCATGGAGGTAAGGCGCTTGCCTTTCATGCAAAAGGTCATCGGTTCGAATCCCGGTGCCCCATATGGTCCCCCGTGCCTGCCAGGAGCAATTTCTGAGCATGGAGCCAGGAGTAACCCCTGAGCACTGCCGGGTGTGACCCAAAAACCAAAAAAAAAAAAAAAAAAAAAAAGAAAGTTGAGATTAGGAGGACAGTGACTTGCTCAAGGCTCGATATCAGAAGGTCGCTTTCCACACACACATAAATTTTATTTATTTATTTATTTATTTTTACCAGCTTTGCTTCTTGGTGGACACTAAGGAAACATTTTGCCTCGATTTATTCGAAAAGGGAGAAGAGGCTTGGTATTATGCAGGACTAGTGATAGGATTTTTTATTTTTTATTTTATTTTATTTTATTTTTTTGCAATAACTGCTTCTTCATCTCAGGATTGCTCTGAGAAACCAAGTTTTCTTGGTTTCTGAAAAAAAGTGTGGGCTTCTCAGTCCTTGTCCCATTTGCCAATGCGTCTAGGGGCCAGCAGAGGGCACTGAGTGAACCGGTCCAAGGACATCCTCCATCCCCCAAGTTGGAGCTAATTAAGCCGCAGGAGGTTAGAGCAAATGCATTTCTGCGTGATGAAAGCAAACAGATCTCCCCCTGGCTTGACAGAAGCAGGAGGGCCAGCGGGAGGGACGTTTCTGGGCTTCCAAGAAACAGGCTGGATGGTGCCGAGGTGGCTGCCTGCAAAGGAACATTGGCCCCTGGGAGCCAGTCTGGGGAGCATCCTGGGGGCACCTCCTCCCTCAGCCTGGCCAACACAGTTGGCGGAGTCTGTTGGCCCAGGGCTAGAGATGCTGTCAAACCGTCTGAGAGGCTGGAGCCAAAGGGCTGCCTGTTAGAAGGAAAGAAGAAAAAAAATCCTAACCCAGCCATACAAGAGATGTGGAGGATCCCCACAAAGACTGCTCACAAAGCAGGATGAAGAACACGGGCCTTAAGAATGAGCAATGCTTGCTGCCTGTTGTGCAGTGATAAAACCGGGACAATCCAGGCAGGCCACGGTGGTTAGTGATGTGTGCACTGAATACGGAATCGACATGCAGACAAGGTGTGCAAAAAACACAGGCAAGACTATGGGCATGGAGCTCTGACACGTATAGGCACACAGACACACACACTCTCTCTCTCTCTCTTTCTCTCTCTCTCTCTCTCTCTCTCTCTCTCTCTCTCTCTCTCTCTCTCTCTCTCTCTCTCTCTCCCCCTCCATAAATGAAATACTCATCCAAAAAAGCCACATGTATATGGAGGCATGTTTGGCTATTGTAAGGTCTGATTTACAGGACCATGGCTAGCACCAATCTGTGAGACCTGGAGCCAAAGCTTACCCCATTCTGAATCTGGTATCTCATTTGTGAACTGGATCCTGATTTGCAATTTGGAATCCTTAAGGTCCAGTCAGAAGTCGGGGAAGCAAATTAAATTCACCCCCAGGAAAGTTAAGATTCCCTCTACCCACTGCTTTTTCCCTAGATGGCAAAGATGATCTGGTCTTTGTTATTCCCCAACCGAGAGATATGCTTTTTTTCTAGAATATTCCTGGGCTCCTGAAATCAATGAATCTATGACTTTTTAACCTATGAGTACAATCATGTTGAACATGCAATTTCACATTCTGTCCTCCTTTTTTTGTTAAACTTGAGCACAGGATATAAGTATTTCATAAACATCTTTTTAAATGGCCACTGAATGCTAGCTCACAGAGAGCTCTGTGTACCCTTTTATTTATTATTTGGTCCTTCTCACTCCCTTTAGAATACTATAAATAATGCTCCAAGAAAAATAATCTTTATGCATGGATCATTTTCTCTATTTTTGGAATCTTTCTTTAGGAAAAAATAACTCAGAAATTCGATTACTGAAATTAAATCATTTTATAAGACTTATGCATGCAGCCAAATTGTCTTCCAAAACAGCTATATGAGTTCATGTGTTCAGTAGCCATATATGAGTCTGAATATCAAACCTTTCTTAAAAGCATTACCTAACCTCTGTTATTTTATTTCAACTTTTTTCATAGGCATAAAATGCTATCTTATAGCTTGGATAATTTTTGAGTTGTTCTTAGAAGAGAGAATGACTATATTTTCTAGTGTTTGTTAACCAATGGCAGTTTATCATTAGAGAATTGTCTCTCCGTGTCCTCTCCTCACTTATCTGAGGGGTCTTAGTGAATTTTAATGGAATTGCATGAAGTCCTTACAAACCCAAGATAATAATCCTTTGTCATATTTGCTGTGCATTTTTTTTCTTCAGTTTGCTTTATGTCTTCATTTGTGGCTTCTCTCAATTCTAAGCTTATGCAGCCACCCTATGCTCCAGAGATTGGACAAATATTAATTTCTAATTCATGATATTTTCCCTTTTTGATATGATTTGATTCTGTAAGCATAAATATCCATAAGAGTATAAATCTGTAATTTTTGAGTTCCTATGATAAGCACCGCCAATCTGGGTTATCTTTCACCAGGTTTGCTATTCCTTTTCACTTCTCTCACCCTCAAGAAGATATATTTTATGGGGATAGGGACCAGGTCTTATTCACTCTGGATCCTAGGAGCCCAGCACAGGGCCTGGGGCATAGTGGTTATATAGTAAATATTGAAGGGATTTTTCTCTCTGAACTGTTCTTAGCCCTTGAAAATGCCCGGAATCTAGTTCCAAACAAACAGATGTAAATGATAATAAGGGGTATGAGGCCACCCCAGACGATAGCCAGTTAGGTGAGGGGAAAGCAGAGGAACATTATAGAGTTGAAGCACAGTCAGAGAAAGAATAGCAGCTGCTAACTTGAAATTATGGATGAATAAACTAAGTGGGAAATAATTAATAGAACAATGCTCAGAGCACAGGGCATATATAACATGAGGGAAGATGAGGTTGGGATGTAAGTTCAATATCTATGGAAGAGTACTGAATGCTCATTTTGCATTTTTTTCTTCAAGATTTTCTTTTTTCACAATATAGTCAAAATTATCTTAAAAATAAAAAAAGATGGCCTGATCTTGTCATTCCCTTTGTTGCATCATGTCAACACTTCCCTTTGTTCTTAGGATTCAGTTAAGAAGCTTGCAACCAGTCTCCAGGACTGTCCTTGCCTTCTCCCCACACCCCTGTCCTTCCTGCTAAAATGTCCTCTGGTCCTCCCTGTGACTCTCAGGAACTGTCTCTGGAATTGCTATTTTCTTGTCCTGCTACCCCTCATCTCATCAGAGCAAGGTATGGCTAATTTCTTTCTAAAGGTGTGGGATGCAGCTATCCAATGTTGTCCTCTTACCTGCTTAAGTAACCACCTGTTAATCATCACGATTTCAAAAGATTTCATCATTCTTTCTTATATATAATATCCCTATTTAAGCACTATGATTACAAACATGTTTGCAGTTGGGTTTCAATTATAAAAAAAAGTACCCCCCTTTACCAATGCAATCTTCCCAACACCAATGCCCCATCTCCATCCTCCTCACCCAGCCTGTATTCGAGACAAGCATTCTATTTCTCTCACTCACTACCATTGGCATAATAGTTGTCAGTGAAGTTATTTCTCTAACTGAATTCACCACTCATTGTGGTCAGCTTCAAATAGTGGGCCGATCCTTCCAACCCTCATCTTTATTGTCTCTGGGTATCGTTCTGAACAAAAATTTAAGAAGGCTGGGATCATGTCTATTTTATTTCTCTTGTTTGTCACACAGAATGGGAGACGGATAACTTTGTACTAATGGTATTAGTAAAATGCATGCCTCACAGAACTGCTGTTAGTGTGTGAGCTAGAGCAGCTGTATGCTTATTCAGAAAGACCATCCCGTGGGCAGGGTAGAGAATGGATCAGCACTTGAGAGATTCTGGAGCGAGGAGGTGGAATAACATCCCATGGAAAGGGCAGTTCTTATGTCCTGATGGGGAGAATTGAATCTAGGAGAAGAAAACATGAAGTTGGTGGAGGGGGAAATCTGTAAGGTACCATGCAGCGAGGACTAGAAAGGAAAGGGGAAGTATCAACAGGCATCTACTCACATATACAAAAGCTTTAATCACAACATGTCATCATTGTATAATATTGAAGTTGTCATCTTCTCCCGGGGCCATTAAGGCTGGTTTGCAACAAGCCTCACCATTGCTGTCCAAAGCAGGCAAGGAATAGTGAGCAAACCTGACATTATAGGAGGAAAAACTGAGGCTCAGAAAATTATCTGGAGGGCACCTGGTTGTCAACAGTATGTCTGGAGAGGAATGGAGGTCCTGCCAGTGAATAATCACCAGAGATTACTTGATTAAGCCATAGCTTACATTTCATGATTCTAAGAGGACACCCCTTTGGACTGTGGACTGGGAAAGAGACATGTAGGCCTGTTTTTTTTTCCCCCAGGGGAGAGTTAAGACATCACAAATAAGGGAGGAGGCCATTTGCCGCCACATTAACAGTAAATGCCATTTGCTTCAGCGCTATCTCCATACTGACTTTGTTTTCCTTCCCCCTGTGGCTGAAATTACAACAAAATGGAGCAGGGACCAAAGGAAGAAAGAGATAAACAAGGGTCAGGGAGAGACAGGAGTGACGCCTTCCTACAAGTCCGCAGACAGGCGGGGAGGCTCAGACCTCCTTATCCACTCTGCACTGGAGCCAACAACATGTTTATGGAGGCAGCAATTACTGGCAGCTCAGCAGGTCTGGGGAAATGAGGTGAGCAAGTTGAAGGGGCTCAGAACAGTAGACGGTCACCCTGAATGAAATAGATCCCTTACCTCTCTCCCCAAAGTGTACAAATGCTATTTGTCATGGCAGCATAGATTGATAGATTCATGCTAATGATCATAAACCATATATATATACACTTATATGTGTGCGTGTGTATGTGTGTGTGTCCTGCTTCCTCAGACTAGGAAAACAGTGTTGAAAGCAGTAGTGGTATCTGTACCTGCACCTTTTTATTTGACCTGGTGAACCAAGTGTGGGTAGGGGGCAAAAAATTTCTTCCTTAGATTACTCTAAAAGGGGCTAGAACAACACTTTTCACCATTGAGGTCTTTAAAATACAAGAAGAGGGGTCATTTGACGAATTTTCTTCCTTATTGCTGACTGGGTTCCAAGAAAAATGACTGCAAAGACAGTGCAAGTAGTTGATTCTTTGGTTTCTCTTTCTTCCAGTCTTCCAACTTTCTCTGCACTCTTGATATTTTTGCTTCATTAATTAATTTATATATATATAAATTTTTGGGTCACACCCGGCAGTGCTCAGCGGTTACTCCTGGCTTCATGCTCAGAAATTGCTCCTGGCAGGCACGGGGGACCATATGGGGCACCGGGATTCAAACCGATGACCTTTTTTGCATGAAAGGCAAATGCCTTACCTCCATGCTATCTCCCGGGCCCCCATTAATTCATTTATATTCTTTTTATGATTCTCTTCTCTTTCCCTGAACTCTGAATCTGTATTTTCAGACCGCTTTGCTGTATAGAAAAGGAAGAAAGAAGTCCAACTTTCTTCCTCAGAACTTTATTCCACAGACATACTGTGAAAATGGTGTCCTTTGCACATTCAGGACTATGTTTATCTTTGCCCATATGTAAATACAAATGCATTTTATGTGAAAGCTTTGAGTGTGATTGTATGTGAGTGACTATGTTTTCATGTGTATAAGCGAACTCATTTGGACATGGGATGGCTTCTGAAAAAATAAGAGAAAGAGAAAGGCAAAGAACATAAGTTAAATTCACACTTCAATCAGGAAATATGAGGTTAAAAATTAATAAGAGATAGTACTGCAGGTAAGGAACTTACTTTTCATGCATCCAACCATATCCCTAGTCCCTGAGCACTGCCAGGAGTAATCTTTGAGCTCAGAGCCAAGAGTAAGCTTTGAGCACTGGCCCCAATAAAAGAAAAGAAACAAAGAAAATAAAGAGATTACATAGGAAAGAAAAATGTAGAGTAAGCTAAGTGTCCTGTACATGCTCATATCCTAAAATGTTCCAGCATTGAAGGCGTGTGGAAAGTACCAGGACTTCATGATTGAATTCATGTCTGTGGTAAAGCACATATGAAGAATAAAGAGAAAGGACTTCTAGTAAAAGCAATAATGTTGGGGTCATGACTCATAAAAGGAGAGACATCTCAGGCCAAATAAGGCATTTATGATTTTGCGTTTAAGAAGAAAAGAGGACAGCAAAGTCCCAGAAGTCCTTCTAGGAGGAACATGAAGGCAGACACAGACCAAAAGATTGAAGATAGGTTGGGCTTAAGTATATTGGATAGGTTTGCACATGGTCAACTGGTTTCAGTTCTTGCCCCACAAATAGTTCCCCAGCCACCACCAGAAGTTATTTATGAGTGCAGATCAAGGAGTGAGCTCCGAGCACTGTTTGGCCATGTTCCTCCACCCCAAAATAGAAAGTGAGTCAGTGAAGCATAATATATCCTGATGTAAATATGTGTGTCTCTGTCTTTATTTGGGGAAAATAAAAGCCATTCAAGTTCTCCTTTAAAGAAGAGTCTGGGAAGCAGATATTATCATATTAGTTGTCAAAAATGCTATTTGGAAAAGCAGAGAGCAAGAGGGTTAATCTCCAAAAGAGATTCAGTTCCAAAATATAGATATTACTCTTCAGGTAAAAGGAAGGTCAGGATCAGGAAACAATTGCCAATAAAAAAACGTAAACTGGTATATTACAGTAGGGAGAGCACGTAAGGTTCCTTATCCCTTGTTTTGTTGTAGAACCATGGTCAGCCTCCTTGTGAAGAAATTTCCTTCTTAAGCTGTTTAGACTATAGATCCCTAAGGCCTTCTTTAATGTTGAAATGACATTTGGGGAGGGAAAGCGGCAGTCCCACTGGCTTCCTGAGACTCTCATGTTCTGCACACATTTGACCAAGTTCTATCCCTGGCATCTAATATGGTTCCCCAAGACCACCTAGAGTGATTGCTGAGCACAAAGAAGGAATCAGCCTTGAGTACAGCCAGCTATGTCCCACCCCATCCAAAGGCAGCTTTTAAATGTTTGAAATGTGTTGGAATGTGGAAGACACAGGGAGAAGTTTGAGAATAATTTTGGGACATAATAAGTAAGGGAAAAAGATAAACTATCTGACCTGTCTAAACATATTGCAATCTTAAGAAGGTAATGTTCCCATTATGATGTCAGAGAGTAAAAATGGAATGGTGAGTATACTGCTGATGAGAGGTTGACATTGGTCAGGATGCATCATTGTATGTCTATAGCTTAACTATGAATAGTTAATATAACTTAACTATGAATAGTTAATAGCTATTTACAATAGCTTTGTAAATCAGTGTTTTAAATCTAAAATATTTAATTAAAATAAGAAAACCTATAGAAGAATCTAGTGTTTCATAACTACGTTCTCACTTGATTGCAAGATTATCTCTGATGTTAAGATTCCACTCATGTCTGTGTTTTGATGAGCCAGAGCTACCTAAAGTTTAGGCTCATGTCCTTGAAGAAGGGTTGAATGTGAAAGTGGGATTGGCCAAAAACTCTAAAGTGCAGTTCTCCTCTCCATAAGTCCCTTAGCTCTCAAGTCACTCAGGTGGATGCAATTTCCTGAAATATGACCAGGTTACAAGCAATTCCTGCCTTTCAACACAATTAGAATCTAATTTGGGGAAGTATGTTTTTCTGAAGAGGTTCATTAGTCAAATGCACCCCCTAATTCTGTAGTTCAGGAAAGATGGATGGGCCCAATCTGTAGGCACTTGGCTGATGCCCTCAGAGAAAAGACAAATGCATTAAACTAGATGAGAACACAAATCATTTTCCATCTTTGGGGCTGCAAACCATTGGCCAGCCCTGTCACTTATCTCCAAGTATACAATCCAGGCCATGAGGGCCTCAGGAAGCCCACTGGAAATGCCACTTTCCCTCCTCAAATGTTATTTCAACATTAAAGGAGGCCTTAGAGTTCTATAGTCTAAGCACCTTAGGAAGGAAATATCTTCACAAGGATGCTGACCATGGGGCTAGGACAAAGCAAGGGAAAGGGAACCTTCTGTTAGACCAGAAAATCTATACTCTTTAACAGGATGTGTCATCTCCATACTCTCTATACATCTATTTTGTTAACCCCAAATAAAGTTCTGCCTTGTAATGTGAAAAGACAAAGCAATTGTGGATCAGAAGACAACTCAATAACTGGAGCATATGTTTTGTATATATGGAACCCTTACTTCATCTGATACCACATGCATTATCTCATCACCACCTATGGAGCTCAGATGTCTTCTGAGCTGAGATGACATGAGCTGAGCTGAGATGACAGTACTCCTGATTCCTACAATAACTATAGGTATGCTCTCTATAATTTTTTGGGGGGTCCTCACTCGTTGATGCTCAGGGGTGACTCCTGGCTATGCACTCAGAAATCACTCCTGGTTTGGGACACCATATGGGATGCCCGGGGATTGAACTGCGGTCCTTCCTAGGTCAGCCGCATGCAAGGCAAATGCCCTACCGCTGTGCTATCGCTCCGACCCCTTTATAATTATTTTTAAAGAAATAATCTAGGAAGAAGAAAGACAAAGAAGGAAAGAAATAGATAAGGGAAAGAAGATGAGAAAAGGAGATAATGAGAAAACTGCTTCAGGGACTTCAGGTATGCTAGTAATATTGGACAATAATATAACTATATATACATATATAGCAAAAACTCAACACTGAAAACGTGAAATCCAAGCTAAAACCAACAATTTAAAAATGTGCTCGTCAATGTGGTGGTGGTTGATGGGGGACAGGGATGAGTACAGCTTCTTATTTGTGGAGGGAAGTTAACACTAGTGGTAGGATTAGTGCTAGACTATTATATGAATATATATTCCTATTTATATATATGATATATTACATTACATAGAATATTATATGCCTAGAATTAGAATATAGATAGCTTTGTAAGTCATAGTTCTTTAGTTAGATAACAAATTAAAAATGGAAATTAAAAAAACCTTGAAGATAAATAAAAGGAAAAATGTTATCTTGCATTTACCCTTCCACCAGTTTGATACTAGTTTCTAGTTTCTCTTCCCTATCCAACTCCTTTGTAAGAATTCTATTGTAAGTCATAAAAATTCACCCTGCTGTCTCAGTGGGCACTACCTACCTTTGAACATCTTTCATTTGGTCTAGGGTCTCCTAAAGTGTGGTACCCGTTCAGCAAATGTTCCAAGTACAGCTGTTTCGGTTTCCTTTATTCTGGACACTCCACACTGCAATAGGCTCCCAAATAATGACTACCATTAACTGTGTTTTGGGCATTATGATAATTTTTTATTCTTTACCACCAACCTGGTAATGTTGGCAGTATCACCATGCTTTAGAGGAAATGATAAAGATATGGCTGTCTACATTTAAAGTCAGACTTAAAATAAGAACCTGGGAATTCTTATTTTGAATCTTGGAAAAGCAAGATATCAAAAGATAAAAAGAAAGTAAAGAAAGATAGTATTGCCTTTCACACTGTCTACTCCAGTCAGACTGCACATATAGATTTCCAAGTATTATTAGGAATAACTTCTAAATCAAATATCTCCTGAGCATCAGATCGACACCACAAACCTAAAAACAAAAAGTTTTTAGATTCTGAATCTGGAATTCTATGAGATGTTGACACCATTTTTCTGCCTGATATTAGTTGCTGTCATTTTTATTATATTTGTGATATTTTATGTTTCATATAAATATTTTTATCATGATAAGAACAAATAATCTGAGTTGTTCTCTTAAGGAATGTTGACACAAATCAAATGCTGCAAAGCAAATTGCTAGAATTTATTTGCCTTTTTTCATTACAACAGTATGCCCATTTATTAACAGTTTTCTATTTCTCCCTCTAGCACTGCACAACTACTATTTCATTCTTTGATCCTGTCAATTTACAAGCTTAGATTTCTCACAGAAGTGAAATAGCCATTTTGAATAGAGCTAACATGAAGGCTGATGATGCATAGTCAAGATTTTGATTGTTTGGAATTAATACTAAAATACTCAAGTGGGATTGATAATAATCAAGGAAACTTATTTCAAAATTAAAATTAGCTATTGCTCCACACTTTTCAAGAAACATTTATTAAAAAAATAATATACGTTTGAGTTTGTGAGCATATAGAGAAACAAATTCAAACAATATTGTTAGGAGTACAATATGATCTAGCCATAATAGACAAAAATACTGAGATTCCTCAAAGAATGAAGAGTATAACTACTGGGGCCGGAGTGGTCATGTGGAGCCGTTAGGTGTCTGCTTTGCCGGTGCTAGCCTAGGACTGACCACAGTTCAATTCCCAGGAATTCCATATGGTCCCCCAAGCCAAGAGCGATTTTTAAGTACATAGCCAGGAGTAACCCCTAAGCGTCACCAGGTGTGGCCCAAGAAAAACAAAACAAAACAAAAAACAAAAACACAAACAAGAGTACAACTACTATATAAGTTGTTTTATTTAAAGAAAATTGTTTCTTTTTTCAGAACGATATTTTAATTCTACTCCTCTAAAAAATCTCAAAGTCTAGTATACATAAACATCCACAAGTTACAAATGCCCCACCAATGCTAAATATTTAATTAAAAATGCAAATTAAGCAAGTTAATTTTGGATGTTTTCACTGATCATTCTATCCATAAAAACAAGTTTAAGTCTTAATTTTGTCAACTGATGTGTCTGAAGCAGTAGACCTCTGATTAACATAGCTTCTATATCCTCATCCAAGTCATCAGCCAGACCAAAGCTGAAAATCTCAAACTTCTCCTGTTAAATAATCCCAGAAATTCACTTACAAATCACACTGCCTTGTTAAAACCTAGTCCATTGATTTCCAAATCAAGATTATCTTGAAAATAAATTAGGTCATTGCAATCCACAGATCCAGTCAGGACTATCTCAATCAGAACCTTTGAGAAGGGTATATATGTATATTGCTATATAAATGTATGTTATATATTTATTTATGCATGTATTCCTATGTATATATGTATATTGCTATAACTCTTCTGGAAATTAAATGCTATTTCAGTATATTTAACTTGTTTCATATTTCTTTTTATTAATCTATTAGGGGTCCTCAAACCTTTTAAACAGGGGCCCAGTTCACTGTCCCAGACCATTGGAGGGTCAGACTATAGTAAAAACAAAAATTATGAACAAATTCCTACGCACACTGCATATATCTTATTTTGACGTGAAGAAACAAAACAGGAGCAAATACAATATGTGGCCCGCAGGCCGTAGTTTGAGGATCACTAATCTAGATCAAAAGTTTCTTAGTCTGTAGGTTGTGAATTTATAGAAATTTGTGTGAGTGAATATGGGAATGGCAACAATTACAAAAGCAAAAGCTTGTGAGCATGTAATTCAAAATTAACTAAGTAATATTTTGATACAAGTATTTCTGAAAGCACTTGCCTCTGTGATATCATATGAATCAAGAAAGGGAAAATGTTTAAGAGGTCTATATCTAGAACACATTTTAAAATTTGTTTAGAAAGATTTAAGGAGAAACTTAAACCAAAATCTTCACTATAATTGAAATCTCTACTTAGTATTCTTCAATATAATGCATCTTTACTAAGGAAAAGTTAATCTACTTTGATATGTAACTCTATCCTGAAAGAATTCAAATTGCTTTCTAATACTTGGTAGGTTGGAGATTTAGTTTTGATTAACTAGTGTGACTGCATAACTGTAATCAAATCAGTTAGTAACCTAGCAACTGCACCTGAACTTATAAGTTTCAAACAGAAACATGAAAGTGATCTTTCCAAGGTCAAAAGCGAGTCACTGTTTGAGCCCAAACTATGCTCCAAATCGCATGATTTTAGCTCATTGCTTGGTCCTACATATCATGCTGAGTTCTTAATTTATACTTGGCTTTGAAGTTCATTGTGGTTTTGTTTGATTTATGATATATCAAATGGCCTTCCTTATTCAATTTTACATTTGCTGATGCAAAAATGAATTTGCATTCACTGAGAACATGCCAACTAATGGCAGAATAAGAGGGGATGAGAAAGGGAGCATCTCACTTTTATTTCAAAAGACAAAAAGTCAAATTTAAATATTTGAAAAAGACACAGAAATAATATGAAGTTCAAAAATTGGGAGCATATTAAAAACTGCTCTGGAACAAAGTAATTTCTTAGCAACTTTGAATATATCAATAAGCTTTTTATAATAATTCAGATCATTAGAAGTCTTACCAATTTCACTCTATTATGGAATAGCATGTTTTTAACAAGATAAAAGATGATTTTCTATAATCTATTTAATACATATTGCAATTAAAGTAATTTATTCTATGACAGATTTTAATTAAATTTAAAGCAGAAGTTGCAAAACACAGCTCTAATGTTAAAAGAAACCCACTTACACTCTTGCAAAATGCATTATAAAATAATGTTAGAACATATTTTAGCAAATAAACAAATTATTTTTATATCAAAATGGTAACATTCAATAAATTTTGGTCTTCCACATTTTAAAAGCTTATCACTTATTTGGAAAATGCAATAAAAATTACAATTTGATATATTTTCAAACTTACTAAAAGCAGAAAGATGAGGTAAAGTCTGTGAGGATGTGCAGAAAATGAATGTGGTATGCTGTTTGTGGGACTAAAACTTGAATTCTTGGCACCAGAGTGATTGTTCAGTTGGTAGGGCACTTGCCTTGCACACAATCAAACCTGGATCAAGCATTCCATTAGTCACTGAAATCTGTCAGGGTTAATTCTTGAGTGCAGAACCAGGGGTAACCCTGAGAAATGTCAGGTGACCAAAAACTTAAATAAAAAAAATTAAAATCAGAATTAAAAAAAAGATAAAAAGAAAATTAAGAAAGAAGGGAAAATAGAAAGAAAGAAAATGAAAAAATAAAGAAAAAAGAAAGAAGAAGGAATGAAAGAAGAAAGAAGAAAGAAAGAAAGAAAGAAAGAAAGAAAGAAAGAAAGAAAGAAAGAAAGAAAGA
>PVKC010011647.1:0-24473 GCA_004027635.1 Crocidura indochinensis | reverse complement strand
TTTCATGCTTCTTTACTGCACTTGTCCTCATAATTCATGGTTTTTTCTTCCACTCTGAATAGAATTACATGGCTGCTTTGTAAAGATTCTGGTTTGGGGACCCTTGGATGGGAAAGGCCTTGACTTTGGCCTCCAGGCGCCATTTACAATTCAAAAACTACACTCCCCTGAGCTTAGTGTACTAAAGAACTTTGCCTGTGAGCAACTGTGACTTCTGCAATTGACACTTCACATAAACTTGGATCTGTAATATTCAAATCCATTTCCAGGACCCTCTCAATACCATCCGAAAATCTGATAGTAATCTTCCCTCGTTTACAATAACTGGCCTAGACAAATAACCAGGAAGCATAATCAATGCATTTCTATAGATAGATATAGATATTTTCAATATAGGGTATTTTTCTTTACCTTGGTCATAGGCATACCTGATTATAATGATTTCTAAGATTGTCTCAAGAATTTAAATGTACATAGAAAACCTTGCCTGATCCCTGAATTGTCATGAATGCTAAATTGCCAGCCTCATCTTCCTCATAGGAAAATTCTAGAGTTGTTCAAAGTCAATCTTCAGTGATATAAGGGATTAAAATGCATTTGCCTTGAACATCCCTCACCCTTCACAAAACTGGCCACAGATACATTAAAAAGTTGCCCAATTTAATAAAAACCTTTGTTTTGATTTTACCAGACATTGAGTATTTCCACTTTGAAGTCATTGGCTCTGGAATATGCAGAGCTTTGGTCTCTGTAAGTATGGTTTTCATTGACTGACAGAAAACATCAACAGGTCTGGTGAAAAGAAAAAAAAAACTCACTAAAACTGGATGAAGTCAGACAAATTTGGGTGCATCGGTTAGTAGTAAAAAAAAATCAGCTTTTCTATGAAGATTTCTGTGAAAGAGATCCCGTCTCCCTTCTGAGCTGGAAGGACTAAAGAAACACTTGAGGAGAATAATTAGACATCTCTCTGCTATAATTTTACCCTGACATTGAGAGCCTTGTAGGCTCTCAATGAAATGAACTCCTCAGCGGAAGATTGCACTTCTGACCACTAGAGGGCAATAGCGTCCTTCTCCAACTTTTTGCATGGGGCCCATCTGCTTTTGAGGGCACCATGAAAAGCTGTTTTGTTACCACCAGCCTTGTCTGGACCTCTCAGGAGAGACTGAATTCAATCTAGCTGTGGTTCAGGCTACTGCTCCAGCAGTTTGTCAGGATTAACATCTTTCTAGTTCGTGGATCACGTTACCTACAGTCTCTTCTTCCCACCTTGGAGTTTACTCGAAAGTTAAGAAAATCTTGGAAGCCATGGTTTGGGGAATAGGATATGAGAGGGTGAGCTTGGGGGCTGGGGTGTGTGATAAACACGATCAGCTCTCACCGAGGCAGTGATCTGGGAGGATTTTCTGGCAGAAAAGGCATCATTTCAGACTCCCAGGGAAAGGGAATGAATAAAGAGAAGAAATATTAGTGAGACTGCTGTGATAAAGCTCTGCCTTTCAAGAGGATTTGAAGATTCCTTCTCATTTGCAAAAAAAAAAAAGAGGGAGACAAAAGGATAACAGTATGAGTTTTGGTAAACAATTTAGGTAGGAGGGTAGAGTTTTCATAGAAGAGTAAATGGCTTACTATTACCTTTAACCCATCTGAATATTGTTATGCCAGACCCAGCTTTAGCAGAGAGAAAAATTTAATTCAAGATTGGCCCTTATGCACTAGAGTTTAATCATTTGACTTTTTTTTTATCTTCAGTGATATGGAAATTACTACTTATGATTAAATTGCATATTTCAGACTGCACAGATTTGTATTTGTTACTGTTTGATAGTCTCATTATGAAAGTTCAAAAGAAGAATGGGGGGAAACTCTAATGCTATGTTATAATTAAGAGGAGAGTGCTATTTAAAAAAATAAGGACTAGCTTAAGTGGATATTTATTTGTATTTCTTTTCTTGCTTTTTTTTTTTTACCGAGTCCAGTTATCTCCTTGGTGAATCAGCAGAGTCTTTGCAGTCTTGACTGTGCTGGAATGAAGGATGCAGGGGCAATTGATGACGAAGGAATCAAAGCAAATAGATTAGGGAGTGGGGGGAGAAATTAAGTAATTCAGTGCAAAAGTAAGACAAAGTGTTTTGTAAATCCAGTCTCATTTACCACTGACAGTTTGTTTAACTTTGAAAAAGGAGGCTCTTTAAAACTCTGGGTCTTATGAATAATGCACATTGGTTAGAACTGAGGGGTGAACTTACCTTGTTAGTTAGTTTCATCAATCTTGGACACTTGCAAAGTGCCAGGATTCTTACTGAGATCCTGGGTGTAAGGTTCTTATTACATGTAGTTAAGGGTTCTGCTTCAGCCTAGAGATTGGAAGACTGGTTAGGGTATTAAGTAAGGTAAGAGGAGGGAGAAGGACAAAGGGGACATCAAGGGACAAAGGCAGACCTCAGAGTGTGTGAGAAACTCACTGACTTTTCTCATGACCCAACAAATATTGGCATGATTCACTCTCCTCACTCTCCCCTTCATTTCTTTCTCTCCTTTAGACTTTGGGAGCTACTGAACCCAGAAAGTTGGCCCAAATAGCTTTCCAGGACACAGTATAAAGGATTTGGAGGCTTATTTTGTTGCTTTGTGGCACTAAATTCACTCCGAGGATATGGAAAATAAGCGCTACCTTTTTACCAGAACTTTCCTGGAGGTGGCATGTGTCACCACTGCAAGTGGATTCTCCATGCTGGTCTTTCTTGGAGACAATGTCTTCCGGCCTAGCTTTGTCCCTAGTAGAGCTTGGTAGCTCCTCCCTGACTTGATTTAGCGATGTGAATCTCTGTCTTTTCAACTCTTGTGGATTCTGTCAAGTGAGAGTTGTCTATGGGAACTTGGAGGCAAGGCCCTGCCATCCAGGATGTTTGACTTCACTGCATTGGCAAAGTTGATAGGGGGGAGAGAGAGAGAGAGAGAGAGAGAGAGAGAGAGAGAGAGAAAGAGAGAGAGAGACAGAGAGAGACAGAGAGACAGAGACAGAGAGAGACAGAGAGAGAAAAAGAGAGACAGAGAGAGACAGAGAGAAAGACAGAGACAGAGAGAGACAGAGAGAAAAAGAGAGACAGAGAGAAAGACAGAGAGAGACAGAAAGACAAAGAGAAAGAGAGAGAGAGAAACAGAGAGAAACAGAGCAGGTGGTGTTAGCTGCAGGAATCCTTGCCCCTGGGTCTCTGGGCACATTCCACCCCTGACTACATGCTACAGTGCACTGACCTCTCACCTGGAACATTGGAGCAACTTTAGACTTAGAAGTTCACTCAATGGAGACAGAGTGAGACAGAGAATACAGATAGAGTTTCATCCTGTCATAATTGAAAGGTTTATGTTTAACTTATCACATTTTTTATTCTCATTCATCTTAATTTTTATTTTCTTTGGGGATTAACCCAGCAATCCTTAGAATTTACTCCTAGCTCTGTGGATCGCAGGGATCATTCCTATAGATTCTCAACTGATCATTGTTTAGTGCCAGGGATCAAACCAAGCTCATTCATGTGCAAGATCTTAATCCTGTATTCTCTCCAGCCTTTCTGACTTTGAAAAACTAACACTTTAAATATGATTTATCTTGAATGCTGGCATTGGGGGCTATTATCATTAACCTGCATTTTTCTTAGCTTACCAATTCCATCCTTCATAAACTGAGCTTGCCTGCTCCCGCTCCCCGAGTATCTACCCAAGAATAAGCTACAGAAATTTTCCGAGACTCAAATCCATTTTAAAATTGGGAGCTAATAATAATGTACATACCCTAGGATTCCTGTCAAAATAAATGGGGATTTATTTTAACTGGTGCCATGCTGGAGTGAAATTTTCAGGCTGATGGTTGCTAGGATCAATTCATCCTTATAATTAATTATTAGACTCATATCCGACACCAAACATTCATTTTAGAATGGAAACTTCTTCCAATTAGTGATGAATTGTGTATTAGTGCCTTTTTAGAAAAAGAACCATTTCTTAAGTTTAAGCGAGCCGTCCCTCTTCCATTTAAAATATTCAAGAAGCAGCTGAAATTTTAGAGATAATTATGGCTTTTGAAAAGTGCCTGTCTCCTTCCTACCTTTGCTTTTGCTCCCTCTTCTTTTTGCACGTGGGTTGCTGCAGTGAGTTACCCTGAAGTCATAATCTTCGGAGGGAACTTTGCTAAGCCAGCCATGATGCTGAGATATTCATTACCAGTTTGCTTTCCTTTTCAAAGGGGGTGCATTTACTATTCCAGACTAACTTCAAGGATAATTAGTCTCTTGATACACCATCTCCATTTCAAGAAGATTCCTGTTTGTTTTTCAGGTAAATGTAGTTTGAGATTTCACAGGGTGCAATAGTGACAGTTGGACTCACGAACAGACTGCAATCAGGCCAGAGAGATAGTGCAGTGGTCTGGTGCTTACCATGCACGCAGCCTACCTAGGTTCGATTTCGCAGTCAGTCCACATAGGGTTTCCTGAACATTGCCAGGGGTGATCCCTGAGTACAGAGCTAGGAATAAGCCCTGAGCACAGCTGCTTACAGCCCCCAATTGAAAAGAAGATAAAATGGCTGCCATCAACCAAATGCTGTGACCCTATTTGCATCCAACCCATCCAGCTGGCCACCACCCCCCCACAAAAGTACAGTGATTTGGCTCAGTGTTAAAAATAGCAGAAACCTGCACCCTCATGCAGCCCTTAATGGTTTTCCTACTGTTTTCACACCCGACATCACAGTTGAGCTGGGCTTTCCAAGATTCCTGCCCTTCCAGGTTTTCCTGCTGGGTCCCATCTGCGGCTTACTTCTGTCATCTGGCCCTATCCCAGGCCCGTATTCCCTCCTGAGGATGCAGCAGCAGGAGAAAAAAGGAAATAGCTGCTTGTTGGCTTGCCAAAGGGAAGGAAAGAGGTGGAATTTTTTTGAGGTTCTCCTGGGTGCTGGACTTTGTGCCCAGACTCCCCTATATTTTCCTCAGTGGGGTATTGTTGGCACCTGTCCTTTCGACAACAGGGACAATTGAGGAGCCTGCAGAATCCTATTTCTGCTTCTAGGAGAAAGGTCTGGAGTATTATTTCCAAGGCTCAGTGCTCTCTTAAGAGCCAGCAGCCATGAGCTGGGATCTGTTGTTCTTTCTAGACAAGAGATGCTAGACAGAATCCCCCTCTCCCCCCCACACGTCACATACACAATCATACACACCAACATTTCATGTGTTCTTTCATAAGGAATTTCTGAATTGTTCAAGTCTAATTCTTTTTACACAATTCTCTTTTCTGTTGGCCACAAAGCCTGCAGCTTCTTCGATCTCTGCTAAGGCCCTCTGGGACCCCTGGGCTGACTGACATGACATGGAGGTGATGCCTTCACATGACTCTTTGCAGGCCCCACCTGATCAGAGCTGATAAAACCCTCTTGGGAATGACTTTTCCAATACCCTGCTCTGCCTTTGCTCTACATCCCCTTTCCCTGCTGACAGACCTCAAAAAATCAAATGTTATTATGAGAATAAGACATTAAAACCAGCAGAATCAATCAAGTGCCCTGTTCCAGCTGCTCTGCTAAGACCGTGCTGTGTATTCAAACTTAGCCACAGTGACCCTGAAGCCTACTAAGATGGTCATTGGTTTTATTGAATGTCAAAGACAGGCTCCTGTGCCAAGGTTCGCTGTACTCCAGGTCAGGATGCTCTGCATTTCCAAGCTTCCTCTCATCTGATGAGACATAGATTCCTCTCTCTCTATCTCTCTATCTCTCTCTTTTCACACATACCACCACCACCACCATCACCACACCACCACACCACTATCACACACACACACATCATCCTGTCACCAACATTTTGGAGGTGTGAGAAGCATTGTCTCCTTTCATGTGCCACATTTAAATCAAACCCACTGCTCCCTATACGACCACAAGACTGACAGAACCAGCAGGAAGTGGAAAGCTGGAGTTCCAAGACCATGCTGTGTTTTCATACTCAGCCATAGTGACCCTGAAGCCTACTAAGATGGGGACTAGTCATTGATTTTACTGAATGTCAAGGCCAATCTTCTGTGCCAAGGTTCACTATATTCCAGGTCATGATGCTTTGCATTTTCAAGCTTCCTCTTATCTAATGAGACATAGATTCCCCACCCCACTCTCACACACACCACACACACACACAAACACACACAACACACACACAACACCACACCACATCACTCTACAATCACACACACAACATCCTGTCACTAACATTTGGAGGTGAGAAGCATTGTCTCCTTCCATGTGCTACATTTAAATCAAGCCCACTGCCCTCTATCCCACCATAGACTGGCAGAACCAGCAGGAAGTAGAAGGCTGAAATTCCTTGTTGAAGTATCGGCTCTTTCAGTATTTGAAGCTGTGGTTTTTCATGGTACCTTTTCCCCAGGGATCATCTCAAGAGGGAGCTCCCATTCATTTTTTTTTTCTCCAGTCAGCCTAACGAGGACTGAAGGCAGAAATTGAGGCAGCTCGACACCAGACTTGCAGCTCCTTTTCTAGACTCTTATTGCTGCTCGAGGTACATTATATTAGTTTTTATTGCCAGCCACATTGCCCAGAGGACTTATGCGCCACATTTATTTGTTTATTTGTTGTTTTCTTATGTGCTGTGTTGAATCACATCCCCACCTGTCTTTGTGCATAGGAGGCATGATGAGGCATTTTTGGTGCTGGTGTTAGCACAAACTGAGCTCAGGATATTCCTGCTCCAAGTCACAGCTCTGTCTTTTCATAGGTCTTCACCTCACTTAGCTTATTCTCTATGTCCCCACACAGAACCTTGGGTGAATGAGTTCTGCCCTGTGGGTTAACTCTAATGTCAAGTGGGATTGATTGAAAGAAATGTTTAAAGGTGGCATAGAAATGGGCTTGCTGTTATTTTAATGGTTGTGGGAGAAACTTGTTGTGGTCTGGAGCCAGGGCAACTCCTGGCACTGAGATACACTAGTAATGAGGGGGCAGAGCCATCTTCAGCCTAGCAGTGTTTGGGGACCATGTGGTGTGGTAGATGGAACCCAGAGTCTCACACATGCAACGTGTGAGCTCCACCAATGAGTCACTTTGGCAGTCCAGAAGCTGCTGTGATTATCTGTTCTATTTTGTGTGGTTAACTTTGGTGAAATTATCACCCTCCCCAATTTTAAATGTACATTTTTATCCTGACTCTGATCTTGTGGATCCATCCTGGCAGGGCTCTGGGGGAACATATGGGTTGCTGAGGATCAAACATGGGTTGGCCTTGCTCAATGTAATATCTCTCTGTAGGCCCCAAGTATATTGTTCTTCTTGGTGTTATGAGTTGGTTTGCTCAGTTACCAATTTTTTTGCTTGGTTATAAAAGTGCAGAAGTAATAGCTGTGCTCAGAATGAAGAGGGGATAGAATGTGGTGAAACTACATATGTCTTTTGTGAGGATTCTATAGCCTGTGAAATCCTTTTATTTTTTTTTTCTTTGGTTTTTGGGTCACACCCGGCAGTGCTCAGGGGTTATTCCTGGCTCCATGCTCAGAAATTGCTCCTGGCAGGCATGGGGGACCATATGGAGCACTGGGATTTGAACCGATGACCTTTTGCATGAAAGGCAAACGCCTTACCTCCATGCTATCTCCCGGGCCAACCTGTGAAATCTTGTTCGATGTGCTTCTTAGTCCTTGCAACTTAAAGTTGTTATTGCTTGTTTATTATTTAGAACAAACATTCTCCCTTCCCTCAGTGTGGAAACAACCCAGAATGAGATTTCTCTATTAAAAAAAAGTTCAGAGCTGCTTTCTTGGCTCTCCTCTAAACCAGAACATAGACAACACACATCCACTTTTCAGTGCGTATTTTCAATGTAGATTCAGTCTCAAATATGACAGGTAACAGGCTTGCCTTGCATGTAGCCAACCCTGGTTCAATTCTTGGTACAGAATATGCTCCCCAGAGCCCCACTAGGAGTGATCTCTCAGCAAAGAGTCTAGAGTAAGTCCCGGGCACAGCCAACCTCATAATTGAAATGAATATAAATATGGACTCAGCATCTTACTCATTGTCAATAAATACATAGAGCTAGTGACCATGGCTACAGCAGGACCCATTTCAGGACCTTAGAGTTCAGAAGAAGTCATATGTCCCCTGTCTATAGGGAACTAAGTGTGATGTTATTACCTCCCTGATTCTGTGGCAATCTGCTCCATGACTCTCACTGCCTTGACTATTTTCTGAAAATGTTCTTTTTAGTCTCTTGCAAGAACTATACATTCAACTCAGCATTCCCTTTTGTTAGTTTTTGTTTGTGTCCATTCCTTGTGCACCCTTCTCCACTCTGAACCTGCGTGGTCTGTCTGGCATTTGAAATCCTCTCCAGTGTAGAATAAAATAAGGCCTAAGCTAGGTATTGAGATGTGGCAGTGGCGCAGAGTTGAGTACTGACCTTGTATTTTCCAATCTGAATTGAGCAAGATTCATGCAGACTATAGGCAATGGGAGTGGGTAGGGAAAAATGTAGCCATACAGCTCTAAATAAATATCAAGCACACCTGTGAGTGGTCATTGATATCCTGGAAGGAACATGGCAGGCTGGGAGGGAAAGTGGCTCATGGAACTGAGAAATAACCAGTGCAAACCCCCAAATATTACTTAGAAGTTGTAGCCAGATGCACAAGAACCCCAATTCATGGGCATGTCTGTAGACTAATGTACTCAGAATTCAGAGACAATCATTTTGGAGTAACCAGGACAGAATCTACAAAGATACTTTGGATATGGACAGGATCAAGAACGCTGCTCACCTCTAAGTAGGACAAGAGGCCCCAAGTCCTACCTTATCTTCTAAGGATGGAGAAATCCCTGACTCCCTTCTGGCAGCAGGAGCTGTGTTAGCTTAAGGCGAGGTGAAAGTATCATGTTCACAGGTGGATGAATTGAGTGACAGGGACAGATGGTATAAATCCTTTCCTGCAGTCTACTGCCAGCTCAGCCTCATTTTCTGGAAGCCCTGAGAGCAGTTAGCACCTTCCTGAGATGGTGCCAGCAGGGGACGCTCAAAACTTCCAAGACTCTAGCCTGTCTCATGAGCCCAGGAATTGAACCACCCAATGGCTTTGCCTTTGGGCTGGTGGAGCCAGAGCTCAGGCCTCACTCACCTTCAAGCTACACAGAAGACTTGGTTTTGCTTCGGACCACAACTGACTCTGCTAAGGGCTTTCTTCTGGCTCTATGCTCAGGGTTTACTCCTGGTTCTTTGCTCAAGATCATTCCTGGGGAGACTGAATGGTCCATATTAGGTACTAGGGATCAAACCTGGGTCAGATGCATGCAAGGCAAAAGTCTTACCCGCTACAGTTTCCTCTCAGTGAACTTTTGGAAGTCAATGCCTTTTGATTTATCTGTGATCTTTTCCTATTTCCTTTTTCAGTCACCTAGACTGAAATCCATTCAAAGACAAAGGGTGACAGTGTAAAGGGTGACTGTTGTCAGGTCTGTAGTGATCAGCTCTGCTGTCCTTTGTCTATTGATTAAGGATGCATATTTCAAGGCTTTAAATTTCTACCATCTTATTTAAAGATTTAATAAGATTTAGCACAACTGTACAACAATTCCAAAGCCAAATGGTTAGACAGGATTCATTCCATTCACAACTTTTGGCATGAAAATAAAGTACCCCAGTAGTAAAGGGAACAGTCTTACTTCCTTGTATGGTTCCTATAGAGACATAGCTGCTTATGTTGGATGTCGTTTTCAGTTTTATCACTATTGTTAAGGAATCTGGGAAGCTCGATATGAATGAAGTGTCACCATTAGTATTATCATCTTGGAGGAAAAATTGCAATGTAGCAGTTCGAGCCGGACATCCTCGCTTGCCTCTGCAGTAATGCATTGTGGATTCTTGTGTTTTATTCATCTTCCTTCTCATTGCAAACATTGCAGAGAATCCTCAACTTCAGCATATCTCAGCAGCGCATTGGGGAGCATTAGTCAAGAGGCTAATGCAGCCTGAGCAGACATGTCGTAGAGATGAGGGATGGAGACTGTAGAATCATTTCTGCAACCCCTTTTCCATTCACCCCATTCCTGTCAGGCCCTCTGTGCCAGGCAGAAAGGTAGTACTTTTCCCTCACAGAAAAGCCGGCTCTGTGTTCTTTACTTATTGGATGTCTAACTTCTGTCTCATTTCTCACAAATGGAGAAAGATCACCTGTCAGCAAGTTTGTGGCCAATTGCTGACAAATTTTCCTTAATAGGCTGCCCTGGGGTTCCCTCCCTCTGGGCAGACCAGCCTAGCACAGCCCTGGCTTTGCTGATAAATAGCTGTGTGGCCTTGGGCAAGCCAATTAACCTCAGTTTCCTCATCTGTAAAGTGGCCTTTTGGGTCCTTTCCAGTTCTAAAATGGTCTGCCTCTCAGATCTTCCACAAATCACTTGGCTTGGTACTTTCTGACTGTTCCAATCCCTGTGGCTGAGAGAAGTGAAGTTGACCAAATCCCCGGATGTGAAGGCACATGGTTGCTTTCAGGGAGCAGCTCATGTCCCTGGCTGACATTGTGGGCATCTATCTCTGTGGGGTGCTAAGTTTGGAAGTCAGTGAAGAGTAACTGAATGCAAAAGCCAAGGTTTGGGATTCTGCTCTTCTAGATATAAGGGATTCTTTGCAGAATTTAGAGCAGAGAAGCGATGCCTGTAGCCGAGACTTTATTAAATGATTTCTGGAGCAGCCCTGAGAAGAACTGATAAAAAGGGGTAGTGACTTCAAGCAGGGTTGCTGGAAGGGAGGATATTAAGGCAGAGATGATGAAGCTAGGGCAAAGGTGGTGGCATTATCATATCAGCTGATGTATACTGAGCATTTACTATATATGTACACTGCTCAGCACTTTCCATAAATTATCTCAATCCATCCTCACTACAACCTCAATGAGGTAGAAGCTATAATTATCCACATTTATAAACTGTGGAAACCCATAGGAGGGTCATTAAGCAACTTTCCCCAGTGCTTTGCAGTTAATAAGTAGACAAGTGGGGATTCGAACAGAGAAATTCCATGTTCCTCACTGCTTGGTTGCAGAGAGACAGATTTAAAAGATTCAAGAGTAGGCTCATGAGATTGGCTACTGTCAATGAAGACTGGGAATGATTGTCTTGTGAAAGTAAAGGTCAGGGTCTTGACCTCATTGTATCTTCCCAATCCCAGAGAACCTGCCAAGAGACAGTTGCAAAGCCTTTGAACTCAGAACCCTGTAATATGCAGAAAACTTTTCCCATGTTTCTTGTGGTACATGCAGGATTGATGGATTCTTGGCTTTCTTCACACTGAGGATAATTTAAAGATGACACTGAATTTTATGTTTTCTGTAATGTGCTCATCATACAACTTAAACATTTGAAAAGACGTGTGAGGCAGAAAACAAGTTGTATATCCCAAATCTCTGCTCTCTTTTGAAATGCTGGTTCTTGTCCAGTTTGGCACAGATAAAGGAAGATACCACCACATAACTATCAGAACATGTGCTTTGCTTTAGGGTGTGCAACTTACTTCTAGCATGTATCGAAAGAGGACATGCCATCCAAGTCTTTGGCCATCAGTGGAGATGCTTCAATTTCTATTCTGGGAACTAAGTGAATCTTGTATATGCTGGATTTTAATAGGCATCTAATGGTGGAACATGCAGGCTAGGACTTAAAACTAAAGATAATTGCCAAGACCAATATGACAAAGTCTTTTTCATAGAGACAAAGCCCACATGCTCCCTGTATTTTCCATTTCTTTATCTGAAGAGATATTCTTTTGGGGAGGTGCACACCTGACAGTGCTCAGAGGTTACTTCTGGCTCTGAACTCAGGAATTACTCCTAGTGGTGTAATTCCATGGGGATACCATAGATTGAACCTGGGTCAATCATATGCAAGGCAAACACCCTCCTCACTGTACTATTGCTCTGGCACTATATGCTGACATTCTTAGAACAATTTTATTTTTATGCTCACTACGCCATCTATTATCTTCCACCCCATTTTTGGCTAACTGTGAGCAAGAAGAGGGAAATCACTTTCTATATCTGGGCTCATGTTTTGTCTTTTGTAAAGAATAAGAGGAGTAAATTGGAAAATAGCATTCCCTTGGGAAGGTCCTGGAAGAACCTTTGAGCTCTGATAAGAGAAATTCAAAAAGAGGTTCCAGTCATCCTCCTTGATCGAGCAAGCACATGTAGTATTTGCCTCTTAACCCAGTTCCTGTCACTCAGATTTTTATTTGGACAATGAAAAGCAAATTGATGGTCGGCTCTTGGGAACTCAGAACTAGTTCTCAGTTCTTGCAGCAGAGAGAGAGAGAGCCTCCCACACCTCATTTAAATGAACAGTTGTAAAAACACAGCTAAGAAAGCAAGTTTCCTGGGTACAAATGTGAATTGATTAAATTCATAGAACTAACATCACTCTTGAAGGATTGCCTGTCTTTGCTTAATGTTAAAATATTGATATTATCTCCAATATTGTTTCCCCTGTTTTTGCATTTACATGGGAAACGTTTTGATTCACATTGCTTTCTGAAGATGATTTTCTTTTAGAAAGTTACATTGATTGTATCTGGTTGGTCCTCTAAGAGAACCTTCCTAGGCAGGCTGATTTGGATGCGAGGCAGAGCACACTGAAAATGGTGACTCGACCTGCATTGTACCACCTCCTTTCTAGTTTCCTTGGGGTTGGATTTTCTTATAAGGCAGCATTGAGGATGTCATTCACATCCTTTCAAATGTGAGAAATTGTACTAATACAGCTTTAATTTTCATATCAAATTGAACAAGAAATGAGTTTGTCGGAAATAATCATGTCTATTGAAGAAGAGCCAGGGTGGAGAGTTACTGAGATGTGACTGCTTCTCTGTGAGGTGACCTTGCAGTGTGGGTCTGTGATGATGGAGGTCATCCATCAGGTGGACCCAATTACACCCCTTGGAGAAGTTTTGGGAGCTATTCCAAGCAGTGATCCATCCAGCTGGGAATATTCCCTAGTTTCCCACTA
This sequence comes from Crocidura indochinensis, assembly GCA_004027635.1. Classification (NCBI taxonomy): domain Eukaryota; kingdom Metazoa; phylum Chordata; class Mammalia; order Eulipotyphla; family Soricidae; genus Crocidura; species Crocidura indochinensis. The sequence continues at coordinate 11,426 of PVKC010011647.1, read as the reverse complement.
TATTTGGCTCAGTCTTTTCCTCATTTCCAGTATCCTTCTGGGTCCCTTACAAACAGAACAAAATTGGAAGGAAAAAATAGACTCTACCTTTATGTAAATAGTTCACCCTATGAAATATGTGCTTTCAATTAAATGAAAGAGACCATGACTTGATAATAGGTCCAGAAATTCAGCTACCTTTGGGGAAGAATTGGGAAGATTTCAGCCATTCATTATAGTCAGTATAGGAATTGCTTTTAATCCCATTAGATTGTCTGTGAGGCCAGACTTAGTTTGGTTTCATATTTCATAGACTAGCTTTGGAAGCTCTGTATCCCCAAAGACTCAGTTCTTACAGGATCCAAGACAGTACTAACACATCAGAATTTCTGAGGTCAACTTAGAGGTTTCTCCCTATATCTGGGAATCTTTGATTTGAGTTAATAGGATGCTGAGTGACTTCTGTCCAGTGGCCTCTCCATGCTCTCCTGCCATGTCACAGAGTGATAGAAATATGCAACTTTGGGGCCGGAGTAGTGGCACAAGTTGCAGGGCATTTGCCTTGCATGCACTAACCTATGATGGACCGAAGTTCAATCCCCCACTACCCCCTATAGTCCACTAAGCCAGGAGTGATTTCTGAATGCATAACCAGGAGTAACCCCTGAGCATCACTTGGTGTGGCCCAAAAACCAAAAATAAAAAAAAAACATACACCAAGTTCATCCAGGAAAGTTTCATATTTCCCATGATATATGTTTTAAGGGTAGCTTCTTGTTCATTTTTCATGATAGTCGTGGGAATTTGATTTGAATGGAGAGTGGTGATTGACACTCAAGTACTAAAAGAGTTGAAATTAAATGTGTTACAGATATAGTTTCCATCGGTTTTTAATTGTATGACTTTTATATAGATTGTTTATTCTTTCTGTGCATCCTTTTTCTCATTGCTGCAATTGGAACAACAATGGCTCTTCTACATTCAATTTTCTTCATTGAGTTAAACAAATCACATCTTCAAATTGGAAACATAGACCAAAAATTACCATTCTTGTGTCCCTCAGAATTCCAGGTAGTTTACTGCTCTCATGTGATTGATTCTGGTTAGATAATCTTTAAAACAGACTTTGTCGCTTGTGGAAGGAAACATAGAAATGAATTTATAGTCTAATTATGACTTTCCTCAGACTTCATAATGCATGACTCAATATCAGTAACGCAAAGGTCTCAGTGGAGACTGCAAGGGGAGTCTGTCAGAAACAAGCAGTTGAGAGAGAGAGATGAAGCTGGTAGTGTTCTGTTCTTTCTTACAAGGTTAACATAGTTGATTTGTTAAAATGTTACATGGGTGAATCTCCTGAGTCAAAATCCACAGAGTTCTGCATTTCTATATCTATGTTGTACTTTAAATATTTAGGAAAAGCTAAAATAACAACAATAATTATAGTACCTCAAACTATGCCTAGAATAGGTTATCTCTAGCAGTTGTGTGTTCCCTATTAATAGCTTGCCAACCTAGGGATGATGACAAAACTTTAAAGATATATTTGTTTGTCAACAGTGGACAGTGTTGCTCATAGCATCTTGTGGGTGGTGTGGGCAGAATGCTGATATTTTCATTTGTATGATTACTATCATATTGTATGATATTATCATACAGAGTATTAACTCTCAAAGAAGCATGGCATTAAGAAACCCTGGCCTAGAAAATGCAGGTCAATCTAACATATTCATCAGTGAGTGTACACAGCAATTTCTACTCACAGAAAACTCATAAAGTAGCTATATGTGCCCTTTCATAATTGATGAGACTGAGATAAGTTGATGGTAACTTGTAGAGGGTCACCCAATTAGTACCGTAGGTCCCTGCAAAGATCAAATTCTTGCTTATATTAATAGATTTATTTTTAATAATTGAAATGATTTTTGTGTAAAGAAGTGAGATGAAGGTATTAAAAAGAAGGGGCTTTACAAAGATAGTATCCACCTGGTCTTCTTGCAGCAATTCCTTTATTGAGCCATAATAATAGACTACTGTGAATTACTTTTTCGAAGAACCTGTCAAGAAATTGTCACACTGAGGATGCATAGCATTCTCTTTATTGAACAGGTTGAAATTTGACCTTTGGAATCAGGTAAGAAGACAACTGTCATTCAGGGGAATCAAAATGTGCTCCGGGCTACTGTCAAGAGATTGCAAAGCTTTTTTCTTTCCTGAAGACTGAAAGCATCTGAAGATTCCCATTTGTAAATATTGATACACATACCATGTATCAGGATTTTTCAGTCAGTATTCTACAAAAGAAACAGAGCCAGTGAGAAGAGCATAAAATAAGACACATATTGAGAAGATTTGACTAAGCAATGGCGGAGTGGGTGAGACAAGTCTGCAATCCACAGGGCAGGTGGACTGGAAGGTCCATAGAATCTTGGGTGTGAATAGATGCTGTACTCACAGGTGGCATTTCCTTTTTATTATGGAACAAGTTTAGTTCTGCTTTAAAAAGCATTCAGCTGGCTGACTCAGGACCACTATAATCTAGGTTACTCTTTAAAGAAAACTGATTATTGCCTTTAATTGCATCTGCCAAATATTTTCAGAGAGACACCTAGTTTAGTGTGTGACTGTATACCTGGGACCTCTCAACTGGTCAAGTTGACACAAAAAAATGAACCTTCTCACAGAGTAATTACATAATGTCCTGAGCCAGAAGTGATTTCAGATGAAGTGTACCAAAAATATGATGAATTTCAAGTTATATATTTGCCTTGCCAGTATGAGAATCTGTTTGGCCGTACCAGCAGCCATATTATCTGCCCCCCATATTTGGGTAATCCTTGAACACAACAGATTACTTGATAGTCCATTTTAAGGCTCACATTCATGTCACACTGAGAAGCTATGTGGCAGGCTGAAAATAATAGATCAAGGCTCAATAAGAACCTGCTATGTGACCATGATTTAACTACACTGCAAAAGATAACATATTGTCTTAATTCCGGTGAAAGTTGCTCAAGAGATGGCTTTGCAGCTGGCAATATTGACACATGCATATATAGAAATAGGTACATCTCTGTATAGACGTGAACATAGGTTTACATAATTATTACCAATCATCCTCTCATCCAGTAAAATACCTGTGTATTAGGCACAGTGTGACGTGCTGGATATACAACAGTGAAGCACTTAGAGTCTCTACTCTCAATATGCTAATAGTCTGGAGGTGGAAGATGTAATTAAAGTGATAATTCCAATATGTTCTGGCACGCTGCAACACACATTTCGAACCATAAAAAAGACGGAATGTTGAGTAGTTGAAAGCAAAATTAATTAGCTAAAAGTATCTGTTCTTTGAGTAGATGGCCCATGTGTGGAATGGAGGACATGTCTTCATAAGGAATTACTGTTGGGATTTAACTAAAGCACTGGGCAGGCTTCCAGGAGAAAGGCGATTGGATTCTCAGGGATTGGCTGCTTGAAGAACTCAAAACAGTATGCCCTAATTCTTTGTCCACTTATTTATGGCTTTTCTATTCTTCAGAGGAGTTGAAATAGCCTTCAGAAATACTAGCAAGGTGTAAGGAAAGTTTTAAAAAAAAATTCCAGTGAGGGGAATGGACAGCATGGTTGTAAGCTGGAGCAAAGGACTTCAGTAAAACACACACCATAATTTATGACACAGAGCTCTGTATCCTAGTAACCACAGCAGCTGGAGAATCACCAAGTGTTATACAACCACCAACACACACTCGTCCCACACCTACCCCACACATACAAATTGTGTTTGCATCCAGATAAGACAAACTTGACACTGATGCTAGTAGAATTTTTACCAGAATCTTCTAAAGAGGCCAGTGCCTTTTGTAATCACTTAAGAATAAACAAAACTATGCACACACAACATCTGTATGTTAATAAATGATGGGTGGAAAAGATACATTTCTAAGGTTGCCTAATTCATGTAGGGGCCAACTATTTAGTCCAGTTTAGTAGTAAAGATTTTCAGATAATTGCATTTAGTGCAATTTATTAGATCATGTACCTACCTCTACTCTGTTTTGTTTATCATATTTCTTTAGCATACTGCTCCCTGACCTCCTCTCTTAAGAAACCAAGATAATATGAATTAGAAAGAAAGGAGCCTACTAAGCAGAATCGCAGTTGGTTCCAGAAGCATGCCATTCCTCAGTAATGGACACAGAGCAAATGCGACCCCTAGTTTGGACAGCTTCATTACTGCAGAAACTTTAAAACAGGACTAGATATTTTTTCCATTTGGGCCTTTTTATTTGCGTACTTAAGATTAAGGGCGTGTGTGGGTTTAGTGGTGAGAAGGATCATTCAACTCAAGAGTCTTCAGTTTCAGAAACTGTGAGTAGATGCAATCTCACTTGACTTCCCATAAACTAAGAATAAAAGAACAATTTTTTCTTGTCACTCTTAGAATTTAAATATATTACAAGGTGTATCTGGACTGGGGAAATAACTGAAGTGGTAAAGCCCAGATATAGAATGTTTAAGACTCCGAGTCTGATCCCCAGAACTGGATGTTTTCCAGAATTAGTGGGTACGACCCTGGTGCCCCCTGAACTTTCGAGATGATCTTTTCATATTTTTAAATGTAAATCTTTCTGGTGCATAAGTGACATCAACATGGCTCTCTTGGCCTTTGCAACCTTTGTGTATTTTCCTTTATAGCCATATATATTCAGAGAGGAAGAATCATAGAGGATTCATGATTCTACAAAAATCACTGTAGACTTGTGGCCAAGAGATCTATGAGTAAATGGAACAATGAGCATGTGAACTGCATATAGCCATAGTCCTCTCTTGTAGTGTTATGAGAAATCTCTTTCTGTATTCAATATGCAGTCAGGCTGCCTTGTGTTTAATTAATAGATGTATAAATCATTAAATAAAGATAGCTTAATATTTAGGACTTGGAAAGTGACAAAATCGGCTAAGGTAAGTTTTTATTAGTCTGATCTAAAGTTAGCATTTCATGAGATGAGGACAAGTGAGAAGATAGTTAAAAGCTCTCTTTCTTTCTCCTTCTCTTTCTCTTTCTCTCTCTCTCCACCATGGGCTAGAAATTAGGAATTCTGAATTCTGATCCAGATCTGTTATTTCTAGTAATCTTTTTTTTTTTATTTTAGTGTCTACACGCAGCAGCTCAGAGATGACCGTTGGCTCTGCTCTGCATTCAGGGATCACTCCAGATGGTGCTCAGGGGACCATATGGGGTGCCAAATACTGAACCCAGTCTGGTACAAGGCATATGTCTTTACTGTACTATAGTTGAATTCTCTATTTTCAGTGACTCTTAAGATAGGAGCAGTGCCTTGGACACCTGTTTACATACATCTATTAACAATGGAACCAAGCTTGGTGGCTGGCTCAGAAGGTTCCTAGTTCTGAAAGACAATATTATCTAAAGACTTAAGTGTCCAAGTCAGAACTGCCTCTGCAAAAAATTTTTGAGGACAATGTCAGAGTGGCTCCATATTCTTAGAGAGTCATAGAATAGGGTGAATGTAAAAGGAGCCATTTCTGGGGAGTCTGATCCAGGAAGACTTTTTGAGAAGGCACCAATACTTAATAGCCATCTTATTTTTTATAGCTGCATTAAAATGGCATCTGAAAACTATCCAGTGAGATCACACCCTGAGACACATATGACAAAACAGGGGTCACCAAAGGTAGAGGGAAGTTGAACCAAATAGTTCAGTGGATTATAGTTGAAGGACATTGATATTCAGTGGTAGAGACACATTGTACCCTATTGTAAATGCAGAAATATTTACACTCATGTAAACTTCACTACCTCATAAAAATAATATTTAAAATACTATACAAAAATGATAATAACTTTTCCCTTTGCCAATTCACCTCAGCATTCATAGAAAACAGTTGATATAAGAAGAGCTCTTCTGTTCTAAATTATTTGTGTTACTTACCAGGGTATAAATAAAGAAAAGCAAAGAAAGGAAGATCTTTGCAATCTAAGAGATGCATGTACAGCTCTGGTCAGGGCTGGAACTTAATAATTTTCAAGATGCATTAGTCAACATAGTGAGCGTTTATTGAGCATCTACAATGTGATTATTTTAATAAATACTTTAATAAATATTAATAATAAATATTTAATACATAATTTTAATAAATACTATTTGTTGTCCAGAACCTCCTGAAGAAATACCAAGCCAAAACCTACAAACATGCATAGTTAATTTTAGCAAAATAAAGATAAAGGAAACATACTTTAGGTGGAGAAGAGACAGGCAGATAAATATCTGCCATTGTAAATAAGCTGGTTCACTGAGGTCTGATGGAAACAACTCATGTGAAAACAATACTAAAGAAGAGCATTCAGGTAAAAAAAATCACCCAAATTATTATAAAATAGTATCATTTCTGTTGATAGTTTATGATACTCATCACACCTATTTTGGAATTAAATTGGGTGCACGAAATTTTCATCATTACACAAAAAGGAAAAATAAAGAAAAAGTAATATAAACCTAACAAGCAGAGATTTGTTAAACAAGTTATGGTATATTTTTGTGATGAACTCTAATTTTCACCAAGACTATTAACAAAAAAGCTACTGTAGCAACATGGACATATGCTTAGAATAAAATGCCAGGAGGTGCAAAGTAGGCCATTGAATTATCCATTCAGTGTGATTTCAGCTCTGTACTTACACATTGGAGGATGGAAAGAATCATTCTGAAATACCAGCAGAACTTATGTAAAGATGGCATTGTTAATTGTTATTTATAAATGTTTTATTCAATTTTGTTTTAATATATATAAAAGACACCCAAGCTTGGCTATTTTGGAAGGACTGAAATGATGGCTGTTTCTAGTTCAGACCATTGCTAAAGAATTCATCAGTATTCCTCTAGAACAGAAGTTGAACCTTGAATTTAAAAATAAACTTTACATTTTATTTTCCCATCTACGCATTCGCAGCATTGTGATTCACTATTGTGGCCCACACTTTTTTTTTCTTTCCGAATTTAAGTGAAGCAAGAATAGAGAGCATTTGTACATTTAGAAAACCTGGTTTTATTGTGTATTCCACTGGCACTCAAGAAATGCTATGGTGATAGGCCAAAAGACCTACTGAAAGTGGAGCTGGCTTTTTAAGTCTTTTCATAGCTGGGAGCACTAACTCTTAAAGTTGAGGTATGATTGGCCATGGCAATCTGACTGGTTTCTTATGACTTTAGGCATCATCTTGATAATGATGGGACTGATAAAACTGACCCTAGAGGTGTTTTGGTGGAAGTGGTCCTGATAACAGTTTGGTGGAAACTGTGAAGATGGTTTTTACAAGCAGAATGAGAGATAATACAGGGATTAAGAGATTTGACTTGAGTGCACCTAACCTGAGTTTGATTCCCAGCATCATATGTTTCTCTTCCCACCTCTGGAGATTACTCCTAAGCATAAAGTTAGGAATAGATCCTGAGCGCTTCTGGATGTGGCCCCGCCAAAAGAAATAAGAATGAGAAGTATAAAGTTTATGTTTGTTTGAAGCTGGAAGGTAGTTATTGAATGAGTGTAGTACCTTAGATTCTTCTCAAAGCAGGAACATTTTTGTCAGAAAGGGACTGAGGAACCAATACAAAAGCAGCTGGAAGTTAAACGTCTAGATTTAAGTTTTGCTATTCCATGAAAACTCTGAATATGTCAGTTTCAGAATAGAAATGTTTATCTCCATATCTGAGTTTGAAAATTCATTGTGCATATGTTCTGTGATTTAAAAGTAACAGTCTTTTCCATTTTTCTCATTCTACTGCAAATTGCAATCGCACCATGTCATCAAAAAGTTATTTAGTGACAACTTATGGGGAGCCAAAAAGTTTCCTGTAATTTGCATATATTTTCCACATTCAGAATGTTAGTGATTAAGGTTTTTTTGGTGTTCACTTAAAATAATATATTATTATTGAAAATAAATATAATAATAAATGCAAAATGTTGGCTCTAACGACATATGCTAAACATTTTCACAGTGCAACACAGCATATGCTTAGTTCTTCATTAAGAGATTTTTAAAATAACTCGTATTTAGCAAGAATACATTATCTTTTATTCAGAATTAATTATATGCTGTTTTGTGTACCATAATTTAAAGTGCTACCCACTTCTAATATGTAATACGCAAAAGAAACTATGGTTACAATTCATTGGAATTGGCTTCTTTCCTTTGCAATTTAGTGGCATAATGAATACATAGAGCTGAAATGCTATTTGTTTCTTGAATCAAAAGTTACATGAAGTACTGATAACTAACAGTTACAAATCCATCCCCCCCCCCCTTTTTGAGTCACAGCATGCCTCAGGAGAATGGAATAAGTCATGAGAGTAATTCATGCATAATTAGTTATTTAACCATTCTTTTATAGTTTTAAGAATAAGTTTCTTAAAAGGTCTATTGGAACTAGTGGGTAGAAGAGCATTTAAAAATCATTCTGTATTATTCAAACACAGAGCAGCATTCAATTGTTTGGTATGCCTAGACAGATACTTCTTTGAAAGCAAACTCTGACTTTTGAAAAGATTTTGATTTTTAGATGTCTATTCAATAAATGTGACTCTTCTTCTTAAAATGTAAAAGCCTATATCTCCAACAGTAACCTAGTGATATTAATTGTCCAGTTAAATGTTTGCAGTCTTTGTTGGTTATTTGGTTTCAGCTACAATTGGGATGAACAATGAGGAAAATGATGCCCAGTGAAGTTAAATCCTTAGCAAAAGGTAATAGAGTTTATGGACCAGAGTATGAGTCAAAGTCTCTTGACTGAGGCCAAATTATTATTTGGGCTTCCTACAATCTATGCAGATTGACATTTTAGTTTGAGGGGTGGGCCTGGTCCACACCCATCTGTACTCTCATGATGCTCAAAGCTTTCTGTTGTAGGAATATTCTTGACTGTGTTTAGGGGACTATCATGGTGCCAGACATTGAATCAAGGTCTGCTACAGATTATACAAGTGCCTTACCCAATATACTTTCTGTATCTTAATTTTTAATTCAAGAAATGTGAATGGGTGAGTGGTAGATTGGAAGACTTTTTTTTACCATAACTAAAAAGGAAGAAAGGAAAAAGACAAGTTATAAAGTGAGAAAGTGATTCCTAAATGCCATTTCCACTTCAGACTCTGACAATTTGAGTTTTTCATTAAAAGTGTCAGAACTTCTAATGATACTAATGATAATACTAATGGTAATAAGTAATACTTCAAGGTGCTCCAATACTTTTTTTAATGGAATAGACATTAGTATTGGAGAGCATTTTGCAAAACAGTTTTGCACTTTAAACCCTCTGTCTTAGTGAATTTACGCCGTCTTAGAAAACACTCAGATTGAAATTTCACACACACACACACACACACACACACAAAGTTATACCAGCTCATTCCCCATGGCATATAAACTACCATAGTAAAGCTATTAACAATTGATCAACAAATCTCTTATAAGCAACAAAATTACAAACATGCTAAATGACTGCTCTTAAAGAAATCTTGAAGTAATAATTGCTCATTCATACACCTTAAATTTGTGAAGTCATTTATCAGAATTATGAAAATAATTATCATAGTGTGGTAAATACTTGAGGTGTATTATTTATCAGAATGTGCATGAGCAATATTGAATTGTGTACAATCTATAATCTCTACCTTGAAAAAAGTTAGTTACAATAACTAGACAGTTTTAATAAACCAACATGGTAATTAATGAAGCTGTCTTTGGAGGATAAGGCTTCCCATTCATTATCCAATCATTTATTCATTAAGTCAACTTTATTTTGAAATCTCATGCATTTTCAAAATGTTCTTCCATGTGAATTAGGTACTAATAAAATCATGGAAAATTCATTAATAAAAGTCAATATAAAATCTTTATATATAGGTATCTTCCCTCCCCCCCCACCTCCCAGTTGTTTTTGAAGCCACCACCAGTTGTGCTCTGTGCTTGAGGCCACACCAAATGTTTCTGGTGAGGCCAGGAAGGTCTGTGGAGCTAAAGATTTAACTCAGGACCTCATAATGCATGTTACTACCATTTAAACCACAACCCCGCCCTACACAGATATCTTGACTATGTCAAAGGATGACTTCACATACCACAAGCTTTTTTTTTAGTAGACATTTAATATTTTATTAACTTGAGTTCCCTATAATGTGAATAGTCTCCTTTCTCCTTTTATGTTATATAAGTACTTCCTATCCATATGATTTATATGATTAGTAAATGAATTTTCAATATTTAACATAATCTTACTAGTAAATATAATGCAATGATTAATATAATTAATAGAATACTTGAATTTATAATTATGTAGAAATTATAATCATCTATGTCTATTTCTTTTTTTATAATAATAATTTTTATTAGATAAAACATTGTCCAAGATCATTTGTACCTGGGAGAAGGAACAAAATAAATGAGATTGATCAACCTTATTAACATTTTACTTTTACTTTTCTTTCTTTTTTTGTCAGCACCTGATGGTGCTCAGGAGTTACTCCTGGCTTTGTGCTCAGAAACCACTTCTGGAAGACTTGGGGAGACCATATGGGATGGTAGGAATCGAACCTGAGTCCGTCCCAGGTTGGTCACATGCAAGCCAAATGCCCGGCCATTGTGCTATCACTCTGCCCCATAACATTTTACTTTTCAATCATAAAATTATAAGCCCCTGTGAGAAGTCCTATGTACCAGGTTCAACTATAAGCTAAATACCTAATGCAATCTATTTGCAGAAGTCCTCCCTCTTTCCATTTTGTCAACACTGGAGCTTTCTTTTTTTAAATTTCTGCCATTTGTATCAACTGTAATTATAGTGTTAGATGTATGAAATTTACTCACTGTTGCAACATGTGGTAACTGCCATTAATAAGCCAATCCTTTCCCATGTTCTAGCCCAGAATTCCAGTCCAGAATGTTATTATGTTCCCTGAAACTTGTTAACTTAATTGCACAGTCCTTTGAATTGCCGCAAACATTCCTTGTATAAAGCCACTTGCCTACTCACTATGGTAGCTGACACTTCATAATTCCGATGGGATGGTATGAAGAATTAGTCTAAAGTCCCTGGATTCTGAAAGGAAGAGAAAGTGATTAAGACACTGAAATTACTCAGACTGCGGTGCTGTCATTGTTGGAAGAAGTGATACTATGTCAGGTGAACAGTGTAATGGCTCTGATTACTCAGTGTCTATTTTCTGGGATATTTCCAATTCAGACCAAACTCTGAAGTCTGCACTACATTGAAAGTGTGTATTAATTAACATACTAATCCAGTATGTTAATTGAAATAATATATATTTTCTCATTTAAAGTTTACTCCAAGTTCATAAAATTAGATATTTGACATCAAAAAAAAATGTTTTGCTTTAAATGCACTTTATCTAACTCTCTGTTGTGG
>PVKC010011646.1:0-24499 GCA_004027635.1 Crocidura indochinensis | reverse complement strand
TATATATATATATATATATATATATATATATATATATATATATATATATATATATATATACTAGTCCTCTTTCTTCCATTACTCTTTTCAGGGCTAGTATGTTTTTGTTGGGTTTCAGTCTGGTTGATCTATCAAGTGTTGATAGGGCCGTGTTGAGGTCTCCCACAATTACTGTGCTGTTATTGATTTCTTCTTTTAGATTCGTCAGTAATTGTATCAGATAATTTTCTGGTCTCTCATTGGTTGTATATATGTTTAATAGTCTGATTTCTTCCTGCTGCACATATCCCTTGATTAGGACATAGTGTCCATCTTTGTCCCTTACCACTTTTTTGAGTATAAAGTTGGTGTCATCAGATATTAATATGGCCACCCCAGCTTTTTTAAGGGTGTTGTTTGCTTGGATGATTTTCTTCCAACCTTTGATTTTGAGTCTATGTTTGTTCTGATTATTCAGGTGTGTTTCTTGTAGGCAGCAGAAGGTTGGATTCATCTTTTTGACCCATTTTGCCACTCTGTGTCTTTTAATTGGTGAATTTAGTCCATTGACATTGAGGGAGATGATTGTCATTGGATTTAATGTCATCTTTGTAGATAAGTTTGTTGTGTTTGTTGGTCTCTCTCTTAGAGTAGACCTATCAGGTTTTCCTTTACGGCTGGTTTATTATTTGTGAAGATTCTGAGCTGTTGTTTATCCATAAAGCTATGTATTTTTCCTTCAAACCTGAATGTGAGTCGGGCTGGGTGCAGTATTCTCGGTGAGGCATTCATTTCATTCAGTTTTGTCACAATATCCCACCATTGTCTTCTGGCCTTGAGAGTTTCTTGTGACATGTCTGCGGTAAGTCTTAGGGATGCTCCTTTGAATGTGATTTCCCTTTTTGATCTTGCTGCATTCAGTGTTCTATCTCTATCTGTGGGATTTGTCATTGTAACGAGGATGTATCTTGGGGTGTTTTTCTTTGGGTCTCTTTTGGCTGGTACTCTTCGGGCTTGCAAGATTTGATTGCATGTAGTTTTTAACTCTGGAAGTATCTCTTTGATGATGTCTTTGACAGTTGATTCTTCTTGGAGATCTCCTGCCTGGGTCTCTGGCACTCCAATGATTCTTATGTTGTTTCTGTTGAGTTTATCAAAGATTTCTATTTTCATCTGTTCGCATTCCTTGAATACTTTTTCCATTGCTTGTTCGTTTGTCTTAAGATTCTTTTCCACTTTCTTCTGTTGTGTTGAGTTTTTCTGCATCGCATCTTCCAGTACTCCGATTCTCTCCTCAGCTGATGATACCCTGCTGGCGAGGCCATCCATTGAGGTTTTCAGTTGAGCCACCATATTTTTCAGATCTGTTATTTCAGTTTGGAGTTTTCTGATTTCTGTCTTTGTGTTCTGTTCAGATCGATTTATGCTTTCTTTGACTTCTTAAACATCTTCCATATTGCTATTTTAAGTTCCTTGTCCGAGAGGTTAAGCAGGTGGTTGGAATTTATTAGATCATCCGAGCTTTCATCTTCATTTTCAGTGCATGGGGTTTGCCTGCGAGGTTTCACCATTGTCACGCTTGTAATGTGGTTTTTCCTGTGTGTTGTGGTAGGATTCATTGGTTAGTAAGAGTGCACTGGAATCGAAGCGAAGCGCCCCGCTCTTCTGCTGCCACTAGTTGACAGATAGGCAGAAAGAGGGCAGTTTTCCCTTGAATCCTGAGGCGGTCAGAGGCCCAGCAGGGCGGGGCTTCTGCAGGCCAGAGATCTCAGCTTATTGGACAGCAACCCCACAGTCAAGTTACTTGCAGGTAGCTTCAGAATGCAGTTTTTTTGGGGGTGCTGGGAAGACCTTCAGGATTCAAACCGACAGGCAGACAGGCAGAAAGAGCCTCCAATGGTATTTCTAAAGTTAGTGTCTAAGGAATTTACTGGCTATGTTTGGTGTTTGCTGAACCTTCTGTGTTACTATTTTGGCTCACTGAGCCTGGTGGTCTTCTATTTAACTTTCCCATTAGACTTGCTGTGAGCATACTGGGCTGACACTACTATGAAATTTTGAGATGTTGCATAACTGTTTGTGGCTGTGCAGTTCATAATCTATAGATCTGGAACATATTTGATGCATTAGCAGTTTGATCAAATTCCCTGGTGGAGTTTGTCAGGTGTGGTGGTGAACCACTGCGGCTTCAGGCAAAAAGGAGAATCTGCCCCAGCCTATTCTGAATAGGCCCCAGAGCTTTCAGCCTGAACCAGACTCTCCGGGAAGATTCAGCAGTCATCATTTCCTTTACAAACTTAGTAGAGGAACTGGGCTGTTTTTCTGCCTCGAAGGTGGTGTGTTTGAAAGGAAGCTGCTGTGAACAAAATTTCTTAACCTAGTAGAGAACAGCCATATGTCTTGAATGAATACCATGTTCAATGACATGCTCAAGTGCTAGAAGTTTGTCTTGTCTTTAATACTTCTGAAAAAATGGTTTCAAGATTTTTTTTTTATTAAATCAGAGCCAGCATGATAGCACGGCAGTAGGGGGTTTGCTTTGCAAGTGGCCGACTTGGCACTGACCTGGGTTTTATTCCTGGCATCCCATATGGTCCCCCGAGCCTGCCAAGAGTGACTTCTGAACAGTCAGGAGTAACCCCTGAGAGCAGGTGAATGTGACCCAAACCCCCCCCAAATTTTTTTTTTTTGGTTTTTGGGCCACACCCAGTGACGCTCAGGGGTTACTCCTGGCTATGCGCTCAGAAGTCGCCCCTGGCTGGCCTGGGGGACCATATGGGGCACGGGGGATCGAACCGAGGTCCGTCCAAGGCTAGCGCGGTAAGGCAGGCACCTTACCTTCAGCGCCACCGCCCGGCCCCTAAATTTTTTTATTAAATTGATTGGAGACCACACATATGGTCAAAGGCTACTCCCAGCTCTATGCTTGTGTAGGAGGGACTACACTTAAGCTCTACTTAGAGGATCATGTGGCACAAAAACTGGAATCATTTTTTCAAGCAAAGTATGTGCTCAGTCCACTGAGCTCTCTCTTACTCACTGCAGAAGCACACTTCACATAGCTCCTAAGTGGTTGTAAGGTGCAGTGTGGGGTCAGAACCAAGGAGACATGATTACAGGCAGCTTCCTCCATAGGAGTTTTTATGAATGAAGGTCCCCAGTCTATCTGGGAAACAGGGTGAAGCAGGATGCTCCAGATTTAGATTTTAATAGTTATGGAGCCTTTTGTTGAATCAGACGTGACTGCTAATCATTTAGAAACTATTTTATTTACTCATTTACACATTTATTTATTTTTGAATCACACTCAAAAGTGCTCAGGGCTTACTCCCTACTCAACGATCAGGCTTTTTTTATTATTATTTTTGGGTCACACCCAGTGACACTCAGAGGTATTCCTGGCTCTTCATTCAGAAATCGCTCCCGGCTTGGGGGACCCTGTGGGACCAGGGGGTAGAACCGAGGCCCATCCAAGATCAGCCGCATGCCAGGCAAATGCCCTAACACTGCACCACCACTCCAGCTCCTCAAGGATTACTTCTGAACAATTGGAGGGCATTATGGATGCTAGGGTTTGAAACTGAGTCTGCTACACACAAAACAAGCATTCTACCTGCTAAACAGCTAATTGAAAAACTATTTTAAGGAGAATTATTGTTGTTTAATCCTATTTTAATTTTAACTTAGCTTAACCAAGTTAGGGTGTATTTGTTTAACTGCAGTCATCTGGATTTTTCCAGTTATATCTCTTGGCTAGAGAACCAACTAATTCTTTTTTTTTCCACTTCTCTATTTGCCTGTTCCTTTAAAGCTAAAATGGTATGTGCATTTAGAAGGTGAGAACTATGTGTGTCTCAAAGTGGTACATCTATATATGCTTAATACAGTAGTTTCTTATTCTCAACTGATGAGTTATATAAGAATAAAGTTTAAAGCTAAGTTACTAAGTAATATTTATAAATAGAATAGCTGGAGCATTTAATTGAATCTGATTTCAAAACATCAATTTAACGAAAGATCATATCAGTTATTAAGAATCAAGAAAAAAAACCATTTTTCACATACTGTAAAAAGGTTCCAATTATTGATAGGCAAAGTCACCCTCATCTTCCTTTGTTTGAGCAAGCAGAAGCATAGTGGTGTCATTTGTAATTCTGGCAGAATCAGCACATTCTCTCCTCCCACAGGTTAGAGCTCCATGTGTTCATTCATAGTGACAGATACAAATGTCATTCCAACCTCCCTCTCAGCATGAGGACTCCTGGGTATAATGTTGGTCTTCTCCCTTGCTGGGGGATTGCAAAGCTTAATTAATGTTTGCCAAACACTTGTAGAGTCATATATTGAAATTACTGTGCAATTACAAAAGATTACAGTGAGGGGAAATGATAGTAAAAATTACTGGAAGAGGAGGAAGACTTAATTGGTAAACCTTCTGCTTTACTTTAAAAATTATATCAGACAGAAGTCAATTGACTTTGTAAGTACCCACGAATAAAGGAAGTTATCTTAAGAAGAGTGGTCTATAAATCCAAAGTATTGCAATTAATGGGTCAATTTAATTTTGTTTAATTCATAATAATATTTCAAACCCAATAATATTTGTTATGGAAATTATAATGTATGCACATATATTTTTATCTTTAAAAACTCTTTCATGTATTAGAAGCCTTAGTTTTTCCTCAACTCCAAACAGAACAGACTCACCACCACACCAACGAAAGAATTGTATTTAATTTTAGATCTTGCCTGTTAGCTTTTGGATATTGGTTGTAGCCACACATTGTTTGTTACAAATTTCCATAAGAAATTTCAGCAATGTAAGGTGTCTATTTTTTATTTCTGAAGCAAAATTGCTGAGACAAACTTTGTGTCCAATAATACAATTTCATAATCATGTAACATAATGATTTACTTTCCTAGTCATTTTTTTTGTTTTTATTTTGTTTTGTTTCTTTGCTTATTGGCCAGATCTGGTGATGCTCAGGAGTTACTTCTGACTCTGTGCTCAGAAATTTCTCCTGGCTAGGGGAACCATATGGGATGCTGGGGATCTAACCAGGGCTGTCCTATGTCAGCCACGTGCAAGGCAAATGCTCTACCACTGTGCTATTGCTCCGGCCCCTTTCCCAGACCAGTTTATGAGTAAAAAAAGTTAAACTTGTTTATTGATACCCTTTTTGAGCTCATGAATTAAGTAGAACCATCATCCTGTTTACCTTGTAGAACCCAAAACTTACTAACATCAATTATTGTGTGGCTCAGGATAACTTGTTAAGCCACCCAGTTTAAGACTGGGCTTGCTCACAAATCAAAGTAACTCTGGCTGCACAGTTAGACTAACAGAAACTACAATCAAGATCTCAAAGGTTAGCATCTAGCCCCATTCCATAGAACAAAATCCTATTCTCACAGTAAATAGCCAGGCTACAACAACAATGTAGGAATTGCTAATGACTTTTTTTTTTTAACATAGGAAGGGTTTCTTATAAAGATATTTCTGGATGTTTGGGCGGGAGGCTCTAGCTAATATTAACATTTAAGGAGCTCATTAGAGGAGATAAAAATATTATTTTTCCATGAAAACAAGTGAAACTATTTTGCAGATTTTATTAGGACATGAAATAAGCTATAAGAATTAGGAAACCCTGAAGCTGGAGCCATAGTGCAAGTGGTTGGGCAATTGCCTTGCACGCGGCTGAACCAGGACGGACAGTGATTCGATTCCCCCGGCATCACATATGGTCCCCCAAGCCAGGAGAGATTTCTGAGCACATAGCCAGGAGTAACCCCTGAGCATCAGAGGGTGTGACCCAAAAACCAAAAAAAGAATTGGGACTCCCTGGGACTGGAAAAATAGTCCAGTAGCAGGTAAAATGATTTTCTTGCATGAAGCCAACCCATGTTTGATCCCCAGCTTTCTATAGGGTTCCACAAGAAATACCAGGAGTAATTCCTGAGTACATAGCCAGAAGTATCCCCTGAACATCACTAACAAAATTACTATCACCATCACCACCACCACCACCAACAACAACAAAATATATAGAAATTTCTGACATCAAATTAAGATGTTTTGTTTTTATTTTGGGGGCCACACTGGCAGTACTCAGGAGTTACACCTGGTTTTGTGTTCAGGAATTACTCCTGGCACTGCTCAGAGGATCATATATGATGCCAGAGACTGAATCCAGGTAGGCCACATGCAAGGCAAACACCCGACCCATTGTGCTATCATTCTGGTTCCTTAAATGTTGCTTTTTAACTTGGGGTCCGGGAAACTCAGAAAAGATATTGTTATAGTGCACTCAGCTTCTTATCTTTTGGCAGTCAAAGTCGAAAGGAAGGAAGGAATCAGAGAAATGGCCAAATACAGAAGAGTTTTTATAAAAAAAAAATGAATAGAAAGAAGGAAAAGAGCAGGAAAGCTCCTGTATAATGAAAGCAGTCTCCAGAGTAGGATTCCTGAGAAAGGTTGAAAACCCTCTTTTTTTTTTTTTTTCTTTTTTTTTTTTGGTTTTTGGGTCACACCCGGTAGTGCTCAGGAGTTACTCCTGGCTCCATGCTCAGAAATTGCTCCTGGCAAGCACGGGGGGTCATATGGGGTGCCGGGATTTGAACCGATGACCTTCTGCATAAAAGGCAAACGCCTTACCTCCATGCTATCTTTCTGCCCCACCTCTTTTTTATATATCTTTTTAACTAGGAGTTTGAGAGATCATATTTTGTTTAAAGCAATCAGGCTGGTAAATAACATTTGGATACTGAGATGAACAAGGTTATCGGACACATTCTAAACCCATCCTCATGACATGCTTTATATGCTGGAAATTCCTATCTTCTAGTCTTTATTTCTAATCTCACCCTGCCTATTCCACTTTATCCCTATATCAATACCATCGACAAAATGCAGGAACAGAAGCAAGGCCAGCGGCAAGTCCTCCTGTGGAGATGAGAGGTGGCAGCTCATTTGTGTGGACTGTTGCTCTATTGCACTGCTTTGATGAGGTCTCACTTCTGCTTACAAACCCTGAATACAGTGAACATACTTTTTGCTAAGACCAGATAAGTTCAGATTTTGATTTGATGTATCAATTTGATGATTTTGATTTGAGTATCATGATATCAGGGATAACAATGGCAGAGAATCATCTTCCATCCTCTATTTTCTTTCATATTCTGAGAAAAGGCTGATTGCTAAGGTTCAACCTGCTCTTGCCTATTTCCAGAGAAATCCCTCTTTTTTCCTATTCTCAATGACTTGCTGGTTTTATAAAATGTCAAGTTTGGGGTCCAGGAAGGTAGCTTAAAGTTCTCAGTACAAGCTTTGCTTGTAGTATACCTAGGTTCTATCTCTTGTACTTATGGCTCCATGAGCCCCACTAGAAATAATCTCAGACACAGAGCCAGGAGTAACCATAGCTATGCCACTCCTTTCTCCCTCAAAAAAATAACCTTCAAACTTCTTCCTTTCTTTGAAACTACCTTTATTCCTAAATGTTCTCCCTATTTCAATTGACTGGAAAATATAAACTCCCTAATAATCTGATGTGTTTTGACTTTCACATCCCAACATTTCACAAAACACCCTTTGTGATCTGCCTGTAAGCTCCCCCTTGCCACTCATTCCACAGAACCTCCTGTTTACTTCTATCTAATCAGAACTGTATTCCCTGACTGTGCAAAAGTGTACCCTGCTGCTTGAACAAAGCTTCTTCCACACTTCCCAAATCATCCTTTATCCTAAAGTGAACTATCATCTCTTTGGGGGAAGCCTTTCTCTACAACTTTCTCATCCATCCCATACATACCCATCTCACAGTTTTGTTTATCTGTTTTGGACATTTATCATACTGTGCTAACTGTCACATTTAACTAATATATTCTGAGTAAAAATCTACTGGACTGAGCTATGCTGTACCTGATAGAAGATACTTCGTCTTGGGGTAGGCAGACATCTGCCTGATGAAGGGTCACTGGTTTGGAGTGGGTTGTCTGGTAATAACTACCTCTGTGCCATCTATGTGGAAATGAGAGTCACTGCTGTTCTGATTTGATAGATAGCACTCACCCTTTCCAAACTGGAGACCCTAATTAAATGTCAAAAGGGACTAAATTGCAAAGCATGAATTGTCTCTTAATTAAAGGGGGAGAGCAATTGAATTAAATGATCCGATAATTGCTTCTAGTGACCATAGTGTATCCTTAGATTCATCCTTAATTTCTTGCCTGGATTAGAGTTGAAGGTCTGGTTAAGAAAACCCTCGGTTATCTTAAAGGAGAGGATCCCTTTCCACCATCTTGTCTCCCCCTTTTTTGGTAATTGATTTTTTTTTAATTATTGGAAAATATGTTAATCATATTGAAAAACATTGTCATAACATTTTATTTAGCCTAAAATAAAATAAAATACTCTATGCTCACTTATCCTCAGTTTTACTTCTCTGTCCTCTTCTCTCTATTGCACTTTATTCTTGTTCAACTTTTCATTAGAATCACATTGATTTTTAAAAATAAATCCTCTCATATTATCCCTTTATTAATATTGTCGTGTTGTATGTTTTACTAATTAAATAATTATAATTGTTAACTAAATATTACATTATTAAACAATAATTTAAAAACTTACATTTTAGGGGCTGGAGAGATGGCAGGGAGGTAAGGCGTTTGCCTTTCATGCAGAAGGACAGTAATTCGAATCCCGGCATCCCATATGGTGCCCCGAGCCTGCCAGGAGTGATTTCTGAGCATAGAGCCAGGACTAATTCCTGAGCACTGCTGGGTGCGACCCAAAAAACCAAAGACCAAAATAAATAAATAAATAAATAGATAAAAAACTTACATTTTAAAAATGCACACATACAACTGTGATATGATAACTACTTTGCTGTTGTTTTGAACCTCATCTAGAGGTGCTCAGGGCTTACTCCTAGCTTGCTCAGGGATCATTCCCAGCTAGCTTGGGGGCCATATAGAATCCTGGTGTTCGAACCTGGATTAACTGTGTGCAAGGTAAGTATTTTTTACCTTATCCTCTGTACTATTCTCTGGCCCACATATACTTGAATTGGCATTATTAATTATGAACCAAAAGTCACTCTTAAAATGAATAGCAAGAAATCTCTGACTTATAACTTGCCAAAAAATCAGCCCTACTTTGATAGAGTAGAAGAATGGTGGGGGGGGGTGGGGGCACATCCAGCAAGGATGTGTTCAAGGATTGCTCCTAGCTCTGCATTCGAATCACTCCTGGTCTTAGTCAGTGGGCCATATGGGATGTTGAGGATCAATCGAAGATCAGTGACTGTAAGGCAAATGTCCTACCTGCAGTACTCTGGCCTGGAATGGAAGAATGGCCTACCTGCAGGCTCTGGCCTGGAATGGAAGAATTTAAAAAGGGTTTCCTTCTTTGTTTCTGATAACATCTATATTAAATTAAAATGGCAAAATTTGAAATTACAACACAAATTCTATCTACAGTCAGGCAGATAAATATTTGCCACTTGAATATTATGCACCACCACTGATACCACTGATACAACACTGCCCACTTTGGATGGTATTTCTGGAGTTTTCAGACTCAAAATAGGTCAAAATCTCTTGCTTCCATCTTAATCCCTAAGGTAAGAATTACTGATATCCCTTAAATTCCTGAATTTTTAATCTATAAACAATCTAAAGACTATATTCCCTGTTTAATTCTTGACCTTTTTATCTACTTGAGAAGCTTTGTTATAAGGTTCTCCTTGTGAGCTTTTGAAACTCATGCAGTAGGAATTGGGAACCAATGTTTGGCAAGGTCCTTATTTAAGAAAGCAATGTAGATATAAAGAAATAATAGGGTGAATAAGGCACTTGTCTTTCATGCATTTGACCTGGGCTCAATCTCCCACATCCTCTATAATCTCCCCAAGCACTACCAAACACTATTCTGAGTGCAGATCGAGGAGTAACTCCTGAGTATTGTTAGGTAAGTCTTATACAAAATAATGTACGTTGTCCTCCTAATTAATTTTCATAATAACCTGGAGAAATAGGTCTGACGCTATCTGTTTTGCATATGTGAAACTTGGATTCAACATTATAAAAGGAGAGATTTAAGTAGTCCACACATTCTCCTTTGCACCTCTTCCCTACCTCAAGCTGGTGCTCAGGGTTGTCAGCAGTCAGATCATGGCTAAGTCTCGGGCTCATTGCCCTTCCAGTCCTACCTGATATATTCCTGGAAATCAATTCAAATCAGCTTTGCCCAAGTCTCATTTTCAGTTTGAGATTGCTGAACTGAACTGATCATTTCATCTAGAAACAGCAGCTAGGTTACATCTGAATGTCAATGCCAAACCACAAGCAGAAGCTGCTTGGAGCGCTTCTTTGGGAAGCTATATCTGGGCTTGGCTGGAATAGATGCCTAATTAGAAACATCTTTGGACTCTGAAGCTGGAAGTGGTGGTATTAGGCATTTGTCATGCTTGATGCAATCTTTTCTGGGACTCCTTATGTGTCATCTGTCATTTCCTAGTTATCATTCACATGCTCTATATTGGCACATTTTGTTTAAAGCTTAGCAATGGTCTTTATTAGTTTTCGAATTACTTCTATGGCCAGGCAGTTAAAAATATTACACCTAATTTTATCAGAGTGCTAGGAAACATGTGTCTCACTTTAGAGAACCCACTAATATCTGCCTACTTGAGATAATAGCCAGTGCATGAATTCAGAGATTTCACCATTGCAACCTTTGGGTCTATTTCTCCAAGATAGCCATGAGATTTGATAACCTGTTGAAAGTATATTGCACACGCAGTATTTGTGTGTGTATGTGGTGTGTGTGTGTTTGTGTATGTGCATGCATACTCATTATTCCTAAATCCAAAGTTATTTGCCTCTGACTCTGTAAATGTTAAATGGTCTATAAATTGCATAATCTCTATGTAATTTCATAAAATCTTCTCATTTGAAGACCAGATTAAAGGGTCAAAAATAGCATTGGCTATATGTTTACAAATTTTAATTTAGTTCCATGGATAAAATTCAATAAAGCTACTTTAAAAAATGTAGAGCATCTTTTAAGTAAGAGTACTACAAAAGAAGAAGTGGAAGAAGAGGAAGGAGAAGAAAAGGAATAAGGAGAAGGAGGAGGTGGAGGAGGAGGAGTTGGAGTTGGAGGAGGAAGAGGAGAAGTTGGAAGAGGAGGGGGAAGATTTAGAGTAGTTGGAGGAGAAGGTGGAAAAGTTGGAGAAGTTGGAGGAGGAAGAGGAGTTGGAAAAGGAGGAATTGGAGGAGGAGGAGGAATAAGAGAAGAGAAGGAAGAAGAAAAGAAGAGAAGGAAAAGAAGAAATGAGAAGGAAGAAGAGAAGAAGGAAAGAAGAGGAAGAAAAAAAGGAAGAAGGAAAGAAGAAAAAGAAGAGGAAGAATAAAAGGAAAAGAAGAAAAGAAGAGGAAGAAGAAGAGGAAGAAAAGAAGAACAAGGAGGAGAAGGAGAAGGAGAAGAATAGAAGAAGAAGAAGAAGAAGAAGAAGAAGAAGAAGAAGAAGAAGAAGAAGAAGAAGAAGAAGAAGAAGAAGAAGAAGAAGAAGAAGAAGAAGAAGAAGAAGAAGAAAGTATCTTCTATAGAGGCCGAGGGTGGGGAGTGGCAGGAGGAAAACTGGGAACATTAATTGCTGGAAGTGTACACAGGTTAAGGACTGGGTGTTAGAACATTATATGAGAGAAATTCAACCATAAACAAGTTTACATAATGAATCTCACAGAGGTTTAATTTTTAAAAAGGAAAATGCAAGATAAAAAAGTTATAGCACCAAATAAATAATTTTTATTCCTTCTTAAGTTTAAATAGATCTCATATTTTAGTAAACAAATCATCTCAGAAGTTTTATTTATTAGGGAGGGGTTAGTTTCCTAGAGGTACTGGGAACCACCAGGTATATATACCTTAAAGTATCTGAAAGCCATGCAATGCCAGGGATCTAGGCCAAGTGCATCTGAGCTATCCCTAGCCCCTGCAAATGGCCTTTAATGAACATCTGAGACTATATTTTCTTTACTTTTTAAAATATAACTTTAATTAAATCACTGTCAGGTACAGAGTTACAAAGTTGTACATGATTGAGTTCTAGTAATACAATGCCCAACATCCATTCCTTCTATCCTTATTTATTTTTATTTTAGACACTGTGGTTTGCAATATTGTTACTTAGGGGTATCATACTTATCACTTTACCTCCTCTAAGAACCCAGTTCTTGTCCAGTGACCATTTCCAACTATAATTGTGAGACCATATTTTCTAATATACATACAAAATAATCTTCCACTGATTTGATTAATGGTTGATGTAAGTATTAAATATTTTTGGTAGGCAAGGAGTAAAAACATACGCATTATGCTTACCATTGAAAAAATTATTTCTGGCCTGCAATGTGGCTCAAGATAGAGTATAAGGCCTTGAATATGATCCCCAACACTATCCCCACAAAAGTGAATGTGATGCTTCCCACTCTCACATTACATTCTTGTATTTTAGTCTTCGGAAAGCTCTGTATTATTTTTCTTACAAGACAGTGTTATACCTGGGGCTAGAGCAATAGCACAGTAGTTAGGGCACATGGTTGACCAGGATTTGATACTTGATATTTCATATGGTCCCCCAAGTCTGCCAGGAGTGATTCCTCAGTGCAGAGCCAGGAGTAATCCCTGAGCACTGCTGGAGGTGGCCCCAAAACAAAGAAAACAGAAAAAATAAAGTGTTATGCATAATTTAGGAGAAGGAAGTTCTCATAACCATATTATCTTTCCTTTCATTCATAGTTTGAATAATCTATACTTAGTAATTGCATATTGGTTCTTGGTCAAATAAAAGTGTTGATTTGGGGAACTATAACAACCAATTTCAAATTCTAGTATTTTCTTTTGGGAGTTGCTTTTCTCAAAGGCAAATGAATAGATAAGGCAAGTGAAATAGAGAGCACAAATCAGATGGCAGCCTCCAGAGAAAATTTATTTTAATTGCATTGATCTTACTTCATAAGGTTAAATACAATTATTCCCCAGGTTATATATAATTTTTATTGAGGTTAATGTTGAATCAAGATCTAATTTTAACTGCTTTTAAGTTATTTGAATTGCTTTCCCCATCTACATGAAGATACTTATCATTCATTTAAAAGTCCAGTTCCAAATTTGGTTGGATATGCTTTTAATAAGCTGCATTTCAAAATAAGAGATTATGCTAAAGATACTTGAGATGACTTCCAGTTCTGAACTAAATCACATTAAAATAAATATAACCTGTGGGCATTTTGTTTTTGTTCTCTATATTTGGGCCACATTTAACTGATGAGTTTAGGCCTTACTTCTGTCATTCCTGAGCTGCTCAGGAATCACTCCTGTGGGCTTAGGGTACTACATGGGATTCAAGGAATGAAACCCAGGTTCACTTCATGCAAGGCAAGAGCCTGACTGGCTGTACCATCTCTGCTGCTTTTCTCCTCCACTACTCTCCTTCACCCCCTCCAAACTTGTTGTTTTGAAAGCTTTCGTTAAAAAAAAATAAATTCTGGGCCGGGCGGTGGCGCTGGAGGTAAGGTGCCTGCCTTGCCTGTGCTAGCCTAGGACGGACCGCGGTTCGATCCCCCAGTTTCCCATATGGTCCCCCAAGCCAGGAGCGACTTCTGAGTGCATAGCCAGGAGTAACCCCTGAGCGTCACTGGGTGTGGCCCCAAAACCAAAAATACATAAATAAATAAATAAATAAATAAATTCCCTTATTTAAAACACAGTGGTTTATAGAATCGCTCATAATATAATTGTATTGGGCATTCCTTGTTTCACTAGTGCAACACTCTCTCCACCAGTTATCCCCAGTTTTCCACACTTCCCAAGTCTGCTTCTTGGCAGGCATGAATTAATTTACTTAATTACTTACTAGAACTAAATGGTAATATAAAATTGGCACAGACTTCATGCAAGTCACAGACAGAACTGACCTGCTAGAACAAATGCACTCGCAACCCACCAACACAAAGGTGTGTCCTCCCAAGACTTCTCCACAAGATAATCTCTCACACAAAAGCTCCCCAGAGAACTCCCTGGAAGTGAGGAAAACTAACAGTGATATAGGAAAGAAGCATCTTTTATTTTAACTGTGAAGCATTAATAATATTTAAATTACTTTATTTAAACATTGTGGTTACAAGGTTGTTCATAATACATAATACATAATACATAATACATAATACATAATAATTATTTTTTTCAGTCAAAAAGTTGTTCATGATTTTCAGGCATATAATGTACAACACCCTTCACCAGTGCGCATTTCACACCATCAATGTCCCCAGTTTCCCTCCCACCCTTCCCCCTGCTTGCCTCGGGGGCCAGGCATTTTCTTCTCTCTCTCTCTCTCTCTCTCTCTCTCTCTCTCTCTCTCTCTCTCTCTCTTCCTCTTTGTCTCCCTCTCTCTCTCCTCCCCCTTTTATACCTTTTAGAAACTGTAGATTGCAATATTGTTACTGAAGGGGTTTTATGCCTATCCCTTTATCTCCTTTCAGCACTCAGTTCTTGTCCAGAGTGATCATTTCTAATGATCATTGTCATAGTGGTTCCTTCTCTACTGTAACTGCACTCCCACACAGAAACTGCTATTTGTGTGGCAAGCTTCCTACCATGGACTGGTCCTCCTGGTCCATGACTACTGCCTCTTAATATTATTAGATACCATTTTTCTCTGTATCCAACAAATGAGTCAGATTATTCTGTCTATCACTCACCCTCTGACTCATTTTGTTCATCATAATATTCTCCATATTCATTCATGTATAAGCAAATTTATGACTTCAGTTTTCCTAACAGCTATGTAGTATTCCATTGCATAGATGTGCCACATTTGGAAGAAAGCACTTTGAGACTACAAAGGAAACTATAGTAAAGCTGTGAAGGTGCTGAGGATCAAATCCAGGTTGACCATGTGCAAGGTAAGAACATTACTGTTTTTTTGGCCCTTGTTTTTGTGTGGGAGGAATCACACTCAATTGCACTCAAGGCATAAATTACTCCTGGCTCTGTGCTCAGGGATCCCTCTTGGTGGTGATCAGGGAGTTATAGACTATATAATGGATGGGCCATATGCAAGAGAAAACCTTTATCTGGTCCTACCCTCAAGGATTTTGAAGAACAAAGGGCAGAGTTCAGCCTGCCCAAGTCAGATGCATTCCATCAGTCCTCACATATACTTGGTTTTAAATATCTATCCCATGACAGCATTGTCATGACTATGACATCAGTGATGTGA
This sequence comes from Crocidura indochinensis, assembly GCA_004027635.1. Classification (NCBI taxonomy): domain Eukaryota; kingdom Metazoa; phylum Chordata; class Mammalia; order Eulipotyphla; family Soricidae; genus Crocidura; species Crocidura indochinensis. The sequence goes on along the minus strand of PVKC010011646.1, from coordinate 9,233 downwards.
GGACCCTCTATATGTCCAGATTAATAAAAACAGTTTTATTACTTTATTCAATATATGTGTTTAGCAATAAGTAAGTGCTAATCTCTAATTCCAAAACAATGCATTTCTTGTTCATTGAAATAAGGTGTTCAAAATAAATCAAATACAGTTTTTTTTTCTCCATGATGTAAGATTTTTAAATAAAATAAAAAAATATGAACATGATTATACAGGAAGTACAGAGGAGGGCTTGCTCATCATTGAGTTCATTTAAGTATACACTGATTGATAAAGAAAATAACCAATGCTTTCATATCTGATTTCACTCGATGGCGTTTTTCTATTCCGAATTCTCCTGGAGATTGTGACATAACCTGGGAATAGATTTATCTAGGTTGTATCCTGTAGGAGGAAACGTGAGGGTTTCAGTAACATGGCTGAAGGTTCTACGCAATGATGAATGTGAAGTCTGGTTCACAGCGTCAAGTGCTTCATAATGTGCTCATTGAATAATGGAACTGGTGAGGTTCTGCTTGTCTTTTCCTGACTAGTCACTTGTTTTTTTTTTGGTTTTTTTTTTTTTTGCATTAAACATTTGCATACCCCGAACGGAACTTCTGGGGTATGCGAATATTTATTTTTTTTAATTTTATTTTATTTTAACACCTTGATTACATACATAAATGTGTTTGGGTTTCAGTCATGTAAAGAACACCACCCATCACCAGTGCAACGTTTCCATCACCATTGTCCCAAATCTCCCACCTCCCACCCTCCCCATGCCTGTACTCTGGACAGTTTTGACTATTTCTAAATACAGTTTTGACTATTTCTAAAACTAAGATTTAAAATCATATCAATATATAACATCAGGAATATTCCCTTTCTGTTTCACTAGTGAAACAATTGGTACTGAGTGTCCTTCAAAGATAGTCTTATTTCACTTAGCATAAGTGACAGTCCATCCTTGCTAGAACATATAAAAGAATTTGTGTTTGTTTTCACACCACATTCAGAAAGTCTCAGGGGCTATTTTGCCTCTGTATTAAGGAGTGGCACCTCGTGGAATTGGGAGGACTGTCTGCAGGACCAAGATGGAACTGATATGGCTGTATTGCCTCCTCCTCCTCCTTCTCCACCATTACCACACACACACACACACACACACACACACACACACACACACACACACACACACACACGTGTGCGCTTGTGCTAGGTTAGGAAGGGAATTGAATTTGTGATATACAGAAAGTTGGAGGGAATGCAGACTTTGACTCTTGGGAAGAGAGAGCCTTTTATTGACGAATAAACATCTAGGATTAAAGAGCAAACACTGTCTTTGACTTTGTCAAGAAGCATCCAGTGTTCCCCAACAATAGACCAATGTCACCCGAAGATTAGGTGAGTCCAATGGGTCACCAAATGCTAAGGAAGTCACAGGAAAGCCCTTTCCATCTCTGAAACTCAGAGAATCAATGACAGCACTATCAATTAAATGAACAAACTGTTCTGTGTTGAGCTGAAGTTTCAACATGACTCAGAACTCAGGAAAGATGCTTAGTCCCTCACTAGAGACTTCTTTGTGAGCATTGGTCCCTTGCATTGATCTCTGGCTTCCTTTTTTCTGTAGATGGGTTCATATGGCCCCTTGCTTGGAGAACCAAGCTCTTATCTTTGCGAATCATAGAAAGTCACTTCAAACTAGTATAAGAAAATGTAAAACTTCAACAGTTATTTCACAAAAATCCAAGAGCAAAAGGAAGCACTGTTAAGTCCAGAGTAGGATAGTCATGAGGCTGTCACTGTTTTTTCTTCTACCTCTTTGCCTTTTTCTCTCTCAATATGTGGCCACATACCCTTTATCAACCCTTATGCAGCCCAATATGCAGTTTAATTTTTCTCTGCCTGTCTTTCTCAATGAGCTTTGTCAGCTTTTCCAGATACATTACTAATTCACTGTTCTACGTGCACTCTTAGAGCCATTTAAAATTCCTGATAGAGATTGGCTAGGTTTATACCAGATGTCCATGAATGCTATAGATGGCTGATTAGTGGCAGGAAGTGAGAAATGTAGTTTCACAGATTGTCACTGTAGATTTAGAAAGAGGAAGGGATCATCAGTTAACAGAGAAGAGAACCTTTAGCTATTACTGAAACAATTGATAGAAGTGTAGATCACAGTACTAGGAACAGAGTACTTGCTAAATAAATAATAACTTCATATTATTATTATTATTATTATTATTTTTAAGAACAAAAATGTTGACCTGAGACATAAATTCTGCATGGGGGTTAATTCTGGGTCCATAAAGCCAAGTAGCATTTGACATTTACATAAGTCAAATTTGTATCTTAGCAGAGCATTCTACTTTATAATATCACAAACTTTCAAGGTTATTATTAGTAAGATTGATTAGTAAACTCAGTAATGTAATTATAAACAATTATGATATTTCTTTTCTAAATTTACTATACATAAGGTAGATATTATAATATATATAAAGATCAAAAATCCAATATATAGTTCTTAAGATATAATATTGATTTATTGATTTTTGGTTAAATAAGCTAGACCTAAGCTACTTCAACTTGGTGAACCTCCCAAGTGATGTTCAAGCAATTTTCAGTCAACCAACAGTGGTTCAATATGAGATTCCCCAAATGAGGTGTTGTATGTGAGCCCTGTGTGTGTGAGTTAGCAGGGTTACCCTGCCTTGTAGTCAGGGGTCTTGGTGGTCAGATTGCATGCTTGCACTTGGGTACTCAGTGTGCCTTAACCCCTGTACTAAGTCTCCTACCTCTGATCACCAAGAATTTTAAGACAACAGGAAGCATAACTGAATATTCTATCTTAAAGTCTTTTCTTGAAAGAATTAAACATAAATCATCCATTATTTACCTCCTGGTGAAACTTCCATTGGAAGTATAAAAAGTTTTTCAGAGATATTAAAATAGGCCTAGAGGCTGAGAAATTTACTTTAAGAGAAAAGATATCTATGACATTATAAGGTCTGAGTTGGTAAGATTTCATGTGACAAAGCTGATTATAGGCATATTCATTCTACTTATTGAAAACTAACTTAAGCTACTATCATTTCATATAATAATTTTTGGGTACTAAATTCTTGCTTCTTAGGAAACTAAAGTCCTTTGGACTTCAAAGAGAATTTTGCCCACTTTAGATACCGGCTCATGTTTCTGGACATATTGCCCTTATATTATTTCCCTTCTCTCTTTGATTTCCTTGATGTCTGAAAATTTTGATGGACTATAGATTAATCAATTAGGGAAACTTCTATGCTAGTTTGCCTAGTCTCTCTCCTTTGCCTCACCCTCAGAGGCAGCATCTAAGAAAAATTGGTGATGGTGGTGGGGAGACAGAGTGATAGACAGTGGATTGGGCATTTGCCGTACATGCAGCCAAACCAGGACCAACCCGGATTCAATCCCCAACATCCCATATAGTCCCCTGAGCCTGCCAAGAGTAACACCTGAGCACTACCGGTGTGCACCCCTCCAAATATTTAGTAGGCATACTTGTAAGGAATTTTACATTACAACGTAAGTAATCATTTTAACATTCAACTTTTTTTTTTTTTTGGTTTTTGGGTCACACCCAGCAGTGCTCAGGGGTTACTCCTGGCTCCATGCTCAGAAATTGCTCCTGGCAGGCACAGGGGACCATATGGGGCACCGGGATTCGAACCGATGACCTTTTGCATGAAAGGCAAACGCCTTACCTCCATGCTATCTCCCGGGCCCCTAACATTCAACTTTTTAAAAAATGAATTAGCTTAATCAATACAATGTAGTAGAGAATGTGCTATAGAAAGTATATACATATACCCCACAACATTGCAAGATGAGCAGACATGTGCTCTATTTGCTCTTTGCTCAAGCAGAGCATATTTGAAATGCATGTATGTGTCATGGAAGAAAGTGAAAAACTATTTAAAGGTCTGGATTTCATTAATTATTTAATATAAAATATTTTAATACAGTAAATAGAGCTGGCTCTTCAATTACCTCTTTAAAAAAGTACATAATCAGTCTTCCTTACTTCTCAAAGAGAGAACAAAAATCAGCTTTCTTTCTTGGCAAGTCAATGCTAACTTCACTCAACAGATTTATGCAAATTGATTCTTTAGATGAAGATGTCTCAAGTAAAGGTCAAGAGAACACCCCAAACTGAATTGGTTTCAAAGGGCAAATAAGAACTCCAGACTCATTTGTTTTCATCAATATTTTGCTGTACCCACAATACTCATGCCATAATCAAATTTCATCCAAGCAGAGAAACCTAGCCATGACACACTAATTTGTACTGGTACATAGATTTAAAATCAAGATATATTTATACGACAAACATGCTCTGTATCACTCATTGCTGTCAGTCGCTTTTTCATTCTAGCTTGGGAATGTAATGCCAAGTTCAGTTATATGAGTTTCCTTAATTAACTGATATCATGTGATCATAACTAAAATTGTTGGCAGCAGTGAGTAGAACAAACTTATTAATGATGATCAATTATGACCAGGTGGATGTTTTGACAGCTGATTTTTATCTGACAATATATATAAAGTCTTTAATTAGGTAAATATAGCTAACAAGCTGACCTGAACATCTGCTGTCATTTCTCTTCTGTGTAGAGCAGTTCATTCACTATTTACAAAAATTTAACTCCTCTCAGAAAGTGACTTCAATTAGTCCTGCCCAGAAATTAGTTTATCTGTCAATATAACTATTAGAAAAGTATAGTGAAAACCTCCCATTTCTATAGCTACAAGACCAAAACAATTTACAAATCAGCTTTTTGGGGATCTTCACATTACTACCCTTCTTCTTAAACAAATGGAGTAAATAGTTCCCATTTATATAAATAAAGAATTTAAATACACTTTAAGTAGTTCTAAGATTAAAAAATTTGGCTTTCTTGGAATGGTGGTAGCGGCTATAATTAAATGGTGTAAAAAAATAACAGTGCTAAAGGTAACATAGGGGGTTGGAAAGATAAGTGCATGAAGTTGAGAAAGGAAAACATACATTTTCAACAAATGTTTTGTGAAAACAGGATTGCCATATGCAAATATATAAAATTGGACTTCTTATCATACCATATACAAAAGTTAATTCAAAACTCATTAAAGTTACTGTATTGGGCCAGAATCCACAAAATACAACAAAGGAAATCTAAGCAGAGCTTTTCACGAAATTTACTTCAGATGATTCCATTTACTTCAATGATTTCATTCCTTGGCATAGAAAACTAAACAAAGAAGACTGCTAACACGTTTTTACCCTGTGAAAGAAACTAGAAGTAAAATATAAAAACACTTCGCTAAATAGATTAAAATATTGCCGCACTATACATATGATAAAGGATCATTTCTAAGGTGTATACTGCATAATAAAACTAATCCCCCCCAGAAAATGGAGAGAGATAAACAGACACTTCCTTGCAGAAGATATATATATATATATATATATATATATATATATGAAGGCCAAAGAGATAACACAGTGGTAGGGCATTTGCCTTGCACGAGCTAGCCTAAGATGGACCATGGTTCAATCCCCTGCAGATCCATATGGTCCCAAGCCAGGAATGATTTCTGAGCGCATAGCCATGAGTAACTCCTGAGCATCACAGTGTGTGGCCCAAAAAACAAAAACAAAAACAAAAATGAACATACATGCACGGCCAATAGGCATATGTGATAAAATTCATCACAACTTTTTTTGGAAAGTGTTTCTACCATCACAGAAATGGCTAGAGAGCACAGCTAACCAACAGCTGGATGTCATCATCTAGTATATAAATTTTTATATTTAATTTAATTTAATTTTATTGAAACCATTGTGATTTACAAAGTCCTTCATAGTTGGATTTCAGGCATACAATGAATTAGGGCCAATTCACTATCAGTGTCAATTTCCCTCCACCATGTTCCCAGAGTGTATCCCAATCAGCACTCTTTGCCCCCTAGCCTGCCAATAGAAAAGTTCCATTTAAAGTTTAGATTGTTATAATTTGAGACTCTTGATTCCATTGTTGTTGACTCTGGCTTGGATAGTCTGTCCTTTTTATTTATTTATTTTTAATCTCAACTAATGTACCTGAGACTGCTTAGCCCTGACCCCATCCTTTGATTTGTTTTTCTCCTCCTCCATTCAGTTTCTTTCCTTCTTGCTTACTCTGGGACATGGGTGTTTTAGACAACTCCAATTTGGACCATTGCATTACTTTATACTGTTATTCTAAATACCACATATAAGTGATATCATTCTGTATTTATCCTTCTTCTGACTATTTCATTTAATATAATATCTTCCACATTGCTACAAAGTACATGACTGCATCTTTTCTTATAGCTATGTAGTATTGCATTGTATATATGACCCCATCTTCATAAACCTAATCTTCTGTTATTAGACTTCTAGGTTGATTTTAAGTCTTGGCTATTGTACCAAGTGCTGCAATGAATAGCAGTGTGAATATATCTTTGTGGATGAATGTTTTTCTGTCCTGGGGATAGATACCCACTTTTTTGGGGAAATGAAAAGAAAAATGACACTGAGATGCCACCTCACCCCAGTGACAATGGTGTATATAAAAAAGATCAGGAAAAAAATCACATCTCGATAGGGATGTGGTATAAAGGACATTTTTCTCTAGGAATATTATGATGGGAATGCTCACTGCTTCAGTCTTTATGAACATTTCTGAAAAATTATAAATATCCCACATAAACCAGTGATATCACATGTTGGCATCTGTTCAAAGATCATAAAACGTTTACCTGAAAAGATTTAGATACCACCATGTTTAGTGCAGTGTTATTCATAATAAACAAGTTCTAGAAACAATATGAACATTCAATAATATGCATTGAAAACTGTGTTTTATATACACAATGTAATTAACAACTCAGGTATAAAACAAGATGAAATGTCACAGTTTAATACAACAACTTGGATAGAACTAAGCTTGGTCATAAATAGGCAACTAATTCAAAGCTAAAAGAGATTGTTAACTATCTAATGATCCTACAGTATATAAAAAAAAAACAAAGTCAGGGAATAGAAAATGTCTAATGACAATAGGCTCTTAAATTTTGACTACAGAATTGAGGCTACCACACATTAGTGGGAAATATGTGGAGGATAGAGGAAGGAAGGGAAGGTTAGAGGTAATATAAAGACAGTAGTGGAGTGTCTTTAGCACTTTGATGATTGTGAATGTACTATAACTTTATACTTTAAAATATAAACGTTAACACTGTTGTATGAAGGTAAGGGAGTAAAGGGAATATTAAGGAAAGGCTTAAAACTGAGGACAATTGTTTGATCAGTGTTTGAAGTTAGAGAAAATATGAGGAAGTGTGAAGAGGCTGATTGATTGGATGATTGGTCACCCTGGGAGAAACTTGTATTTTTCCAAGTAATATTTTCTCTTCACGTCACTAGAAGAAGAAATAAAGTCCTGGGATGTAACTATTTAGAGATCTCTGACTACCATGGAAGAGTGAGAATTAAACAGGGAGACTGAATACTGCCTCCCACTTTACTACCTATGATAGAGGCTTTCTCTATCTGGGAATGGAGATTGGATTCTGGTTACTGACATCAAAATACAACAATTTTTGATGTCGACTATTAAATATTTACATCTAAGTTAACACAAATGCTCTGGGCAAAATCCTCTGGACTAAGTGAAAGATTTAATCTTGAGTTGAATTCACAAATAAACATCTGATTTACAATCACTTTTGACTGTATGTTTAGTCTGGATAATTTGAGATATGAATTAGATTAGCCTTGATTCAGAGGAATCGATAGGGTGTATAATCTTTCAAAGTAGTTTTAAACATCCTATATCCTTAAAGTTAATATAGTACTTATAACACACATAAATTCACACATTTGTATATATAAAGAATAATGATTGCAAATAATACTTCCTGTATTAAAATTCATTGCTACATATATGATGTTCCATCATACCTATGGTTACTTATTACCATATCAATATCCAATAAATCACCCTTGGCAAACATGGTTTAATGTTACTAAGAGTAACTTGTATAAAATATGTAATTCGAATTGCATATGTGTTGGTTAAGCTTCTATTGAAGCTGCTTAAACACTGCGAGTAAAATGTGATGTGTTTTTCACCTCACCACAAAATTGTCCAAATGTTCTAAGACGAGTAAATGGCTCTGGTCCATGACTGCTAATCTTTTCTCTAAAAGAGAAGTTTCGATCTTTGGTCCAAGCTACTGATACAATTCTTTCTATTTCTAACTAGAAATGAGTAGGAAAGGCAATGGGCTGCAAGAAACGTAGCTTGCCTTTACATGAGAGTTGCCTCAGAATCTGTATCCATCACATATAAGCATATCTTATTCAGTTGAATTGATTCACACGGTCATTCACATCAAAAAAGACTGGGAAATGTCTTTTGTTAGACCAGTTAAGATAAATTAGTTCAATTATTATAAAAAAAAATAAGGAAAAACAGATAGTAGGAGGTTAGTTAGGGAACTATTTTTAGTTAGGAAACAGCTAATATACAAATATTTATGTGTTTTGCCATAGTTAATAAGACCTCCCACAAGGAGTGCAGAACGAAATGTTCTGTTGAAACTTCTTCCTTTCTGCTTCTTCCGGAGGAAAGAGGCTGTTAACTTAAATTTAAAAGTGTGTAAATTACCTAGGTTAAAATTAAAGTTTTCCATTACTGATTTTTATGACTTTGAGTAAAGAATTTAACTTTTGGGTCCAGAGCAATAGCATAGTGGGTAGAGCATTTGCCTTGCATACTACCAACCAGGGTTCATACTATATTGTAATATCACCCCACACGTCGTGTCTCCAACCACAAGTGAATGAGTCTGAATCAGGGCTGCACATGAAATAATCCAAATCAAGTTGAGGGTGAAACACATATAGTCTGGCAATCTTTTGCCTCGTATCCCCCACAAGCTGCCTGCCAGAACTGTTTTTATTGAGTCCAGAGACTACCTCCAGATGGGACAGTAGTACATAGTAAGGTCAGATAACTCAGGCTATCCTGAGCATGTACCACCCAGGTTTAAATATTAGACAATCTTTGTTTTGGGTGAAACCAAGTTGTAAGCAAACAGATACAAAAAAAACAGGGATGATCTTTATTTTGGGTAAAATAAGGTGTAACCTAATACTATATGACAGGACATCAGGAGGTTCTGACTCAGGTGTAAGCCCTGAG
>PVKC010011645.1:0-24484 GCA_004027635.1 Crocidura indochinensis | reverse complement strand
TCCCGGTGTCCCATATGGTCCCCCGTGCCTGCCAGGAGCGATTTCTGAGCAGATAGCCAGGAGTAACCCCTGAGCACTGCCAGGAGTGGCCCAAAAACCAAAAACCAATATATATATATATATATATATATATATATATATATATATTACACACACATATATATATAAAACATGACTCGTTGGGGCCTGGGAGATAGCATGGAGGTAAGGCGTTTGCCTTTCATGCAAAAGGTCATCAGTTCGAATCCCGGTGCCCCATATGGTCCCCCGTGCCTGCCAGGAGCAATTTCTGAGCATGGAGCCAGGAGTAACCCCTGAGCACTGCCGGGTGTGACCCAAAAGCCAAAAAAAAAAAAAACATGATTCGTTATCCAAATTAATTTTATTGCTTCAATATATACTTTTCAGAGTATTATGCTAAACACATAAAGGATTATGTTAGAAAAATATAATCTCCACTGTATAAAAATTTACAAACTAGAAGAGTGACAAAGTATTCCAGTCTATTCAATGATGTAGCAAAGCCTCAAATCATGTGCATTCAGAGTTGGAGGTAAACAAATTATCACTGGAGAGATCGAGAAAGTATTCTTGGAGGGGAAGATTTAATATTTGCCTTTAAAAAAAGGATAAAGGGCCGGAGGTAGGGTGTTTGCTTTACAGCAACCAACCTGGGTTCAATCCCTGACATCTCATACCATCCCCTGAGTCTTCTAGGAGTAATTTCTGATAGAGTCAGACACAGAGCGCTGACAACTGTGACCTCAAAACAAAACAAAATAGGGGCCGGAGAGATAGCATGTAGGTAAGGCATTTGCCTTTCAGGCAGAAGGACAGTGGTTCGAATCCCGGTATCCCATATGGTCCCCTGTGCCTGCCAGGGGCGATTTCTTATCCTAGAGCCAGAAGTAACCCCTGAGCACTGCCGGGTGTGACCCAAAACCAAAAATAAATAAATAAATAAATAAATAATAAAGGATCAAATTTTAACTGGTCAAAGAGAAAATAAATGGCATTACAGACAAAATGGCATATGCAAGGGTTAAGATGAGATACATGAGGTCACTGTAGTTTGAGGTCATTCATAGTAGTTATAAATATAATTAATGTCACTATAGAGGTCCTGAAATCCAAAGAGAGTTTAGAATTGGGGCTGGAGAGATAGTAGTGTGAAACTCAATTTACCTGCGGGCCACAGGAGGCAAAGTCGGGGTGATCCTTGAGTGCAAAGTCAGTAGTAAGCCTCGAACATTGGGGGGTGTGACCCAAACAGCTAAAACAAAACAAAACAAAAAAAGATTCCTCTAGGGCAGGACCACAAAATGTTGTATGGAAGGTGTTTGCCTTTCATTTAGCCTAGCTAAATTTGATCCCTTGCACTGCATATGATCTCCTGACCCCTACCAGGAATGATCCCTGAGTACAGAACCATGAGTAAGCCCTGAGTACTGCTGGGTATGGCCCAAAATCAAAACAAGAAGAAGGAGAAGAAGGAGAAGGAGGAGGAGAAGAAGAAGAAGAAGAAGAAGAAGAAGAAGAAGAAGAAGAAGAAGAAGAAGAAGAAGAAGAAGAAGAAGAAGAAGAAGAAGAAGAAGAAGAAGAAGAGAAGAGGAGGAGGAAGAAGAAGAGGAGGAGAAAGAGAAGGTGGTAAAGAAAAAATAATGAAAAAGGAGTTTAGATTCTATTCTACATGGAATGGAGAGCCAGAAAATTGAGATAGTCTATATTTCTTCAAATCTTCCAGATTACTGACACAATTTCTGAAGTTCAAGGGGAAAAACACATTACTATAAGGAAAATGAAATGTCACAAGACTCCACTTGGAAGGTCCAATCTTCATAGCTAACTAGTTTCTATTCAATTCCACTGGACATAAAGATTTGAGACCGGGAAAGAGTATAAATTCTTTGGAAGGTCTGTAACAGAAGAGATTTTTTTGTATGTGTTTTTTTTTGGGGGGTCACACCCAGCAGTGCTCACGGGTTGCTCCTGGCTCCATGCTCAGAAATTGCTCCTGACAGGCATGGGGGACCATATGGGATGCCGGGATTCAAATTGATGAATTGATGACCTGCATGAAAGGCAAATACCTTACCTCCATGCTATCTCTCCGGCCCCCAGAAGAGATTTTTTTTTTTTTGGTTTTTGGGTCTCACCCGGCAGTGCTCAGGGGTTACTCCTGGCTCCATGCTCAGAAATTGATCCTGGCAGACACGGGGGACCATATGGGGCACCGGGATTCGAAGCGATGACCTTTTGCATGAAAGGCAAACGCCTTACCTCCATGCTATCTCCCAGAAGAGATTTTTTTTAAGTCAACCAACAAAGGAATGACAATGATTTTGCTTTCAGTCAAATGATCTATTCAGATGGCCAGACAAAATCCTTTCATGAGAATAGGCAGACACTAGCAAAATGAAATAAATGTAAATATGATAATGTTGAGGTATTGTAGAGTAATGGAGCCCTAAGGACCTAGTAGGTGAATTAAAAAGGTTTCTTGGGGTCCGGGCAGTGGCGCTGGAGGTAAGGTGCCTGCGCTAACCTAGGACGAACCTCGGTTCCATCCCCCGGTTCCCCATATGGTCCCCCGTGCCTGCCAGGAGCGACTTCTGAGCGAATAGCCAGGAGTAACCCCTGAGCGTCACCGGGTGTGCCCCCCCCCCAAAAAATAAGGTTTCTTGTGGAGAAAACATTCAGATGAGTAAAGAGAAAAGGGACAGGGTTAAACAGGGTGGACAGAGGAACAGTACCTAAAGTTGGAGGAGGAGAAAATTATTTGGAGACATGTACCAACAAGCTCATACAGTAAGTGGGAGACAGAAAACAAATGAACTCAGATTAAATGGAGTCTATAACAAGACTCACAAAGTATTCAGTCCATAGAGAGATTAAGTTTCCAGTCCAACAATCTGTGTCAACACTGAGTCCTACCTCTGACCTCTCCAGAAAGAGAGGAAGGAGTTTTCTAACTCCATTTCCCCTAATGTATTCATGAGACATGGGTTACATTCCTAGTTGTTCTGGCCATTGACTCATCCTCCTGTAATGTCCTAGGTATTATGTTCTCCATTATACTAAAAAAAAAGAGGGGGTAGGGCATAGAAAACTATTGTGCTCAAATTCAAATTGAACATGAGAACTAAATTCTGCTTGAGCTAAATTGATCAGCCCCCTCTTATTCTGCCTATTTCTAGACATCCCTTTGTGGATACTGAATTCTGCCAATGATGGTAAAGGAGTAGTTATAGGTGAAGAAGTGGTTATTATAGAATGACTATAGAAGGCTGATATTCTTTAGATATGTGATGTCTCATAATTCAAAATCTCAGGGTTAAGGTACAAACATTCTTGTTTCTAATCTGATTTAGAGTCTACATGCAAGTGTACATGATGAAGTGTCCCTGAAAAGTCTGTATGCCAGAGTAGAAACTGCTCATTAATTGTTCTGAGCAAACCATGAAGTCACATTGACCCTAGCCATGAAGGAAAAACCGAGTTCAATTTTCTGAGTAGAGCAAAAACATTCATACTGCCCAATTGCAGTTAGACACTGGGAACTAAGATGTCACCGAAACCCAGTTGGTAATCTCTCACTCACATTGTCTCTAAGCTCTATGTTCTGACATAGAAGACAGTAAAAAGAAGAGTGCCCCACACCATTCTTTAGAAAAACGAATACATTTTGGAATACAATACAAAAATCCCTTCCTTACACCTATACTCATTGCAGCACTATTTACCACTATTTACTCTGGAAACAGCCAAGATACCCTTCAACAGATGAATGGCTAAAGAAACTGTGATACATATACACACTGGAATATCATGCAGTTGTCAGGAGAGATGAAGTCTGAAATTTTCCTATACATGGATGTACATGGAATCTATTATGCTGAGTGAAATTAGTCAGAGACAGAGAGAAAGACGCAGAATGGTCTCACTCATCTATGGGTTTTAAGAAAAATGAAAGACATTCTTGCAATAATATTTTTCAGATACAAAAGAGAAAAGAGCTGGAAGTCACAGCTCTCCTCATGAAACTCACCACAAACAGGGATGAGTTTAGTTAGAGAAATAACTACGTTTTGAACTATCCTAATAATGAGAATGTATGAGGAAAATAGAAAGCCTATCTAGAGTACAGGCGAGGGTTGGGTGGAGAGGAGGGAGATTTGGGACATTGGTGATGGGAATGTTGCACTGGTGATGGGTAGTGTTCTTTACATGACTGAAACCCAAACACAATCATGTATGTAATCAAGTTGTTTAAATAAAAAAAAGAAAGAAAAACTAGTACATTTTGGGATGGTTTTGGAGGCATCAAAATGGTAATTTTAGGGTACAATTAAGACTTGGCTCTTCAACCCTACAATAAATTACCATCAAAGGCACTCACACGTCAATTGGGGGAAGAAAAAAAACACATGTGCTTGCAAGACGATGTGTGTTTGATGCTCATAAAAAAGATAAAAATATAGGTCATCATCAAGTAACGAGCTTGTAGGTGTCAGAACGTGTGCAGGGAGTTGGGGGAGACAGGGAAGAAGAAATAAAGAGGGATAAGCGAACCAAAAAGGAGTTGAAAATCAAACTCTTATCCCCAAGTTTTTCACTTCGTTCAAAAAAAAGTAGGTGGGCTGCAGTAAAGGAGAATTACACTAGGACGCCATTTTTAGTTGTTTTTTTAGGACATCCCTTTCCCTGCTACCCCCAGCTGGATTTCTGACATATTAATCACCTCTCTCATTTTGAAATCAGCGGGTCAGGCTATTATTCAAGCATTGTTAATGACACCATGGACCAAGGTATCAATTAGGCAAGTTGGGATAAGAAGAGCAGAGACTAGGGCTGTCCAGAGTGCAGAATGCAAGTCTCTGTTGGTATAGGTAACTCACGTGACAGCAAGGACTCCTAACTCTCATTCTATTTCTCTTTGAGGCCAGTACAAGTGCATTCTTTAGTCAGAACTTAACGGGCGAGGGGAAGAACATAAGTAAAAATGTTGCTCATGTATAAATATTTCCTACTTGTCCCTCTAGTCAACCCTTGAATGGGTTTCGTCAGAACACTCAGGATATGTAGGCAAAGGCCAGATTTAATTTACTCTAGGCAGAGCTATTCCTATGGTTGAGAACCAACCACATAGCCTGGAATGCTTTCCCAACCATTTCTCTGTGGACTGCCTTGGGTGGAATTTCTTTTTTACAACATCCTATATTCCGAACTTCGTTTAAAATATATCTCAATATTTTCCGATCTGGGAAGCTTTTCCCCCTCTTTAAATAAGAAGGAAACAAAGCTAAGCAAATAAAGTCTTCCAATTTGTTTTTTTTTAATCTTTTGTTTTTGTTTTTGTTTTGTTTTGTTTTTGTTTTTGGGTCACACCCGGCAGTGCTCAGGGGTTACTCCTGGCTCCATGCTCAGAAATTGCTCCTGGCAGGCACGGGGGACCATATGGGGCACCGGGATTCCAACTGATGACCTTTTGCATGAAAGGTAAACGCCTTACCTCCATGCTATCTCCCGGGCCCCTAATCATTTCTTAAGTTCAAGAACTGAGTCCTGTTTCCTCCATCAGGTAGAATGTTTCTAAAAGATTAATACTCTTATTTTTCTTTCCATTCTGATCTCTGCCTTTCTTTCACATTTACCCAGACTCTGTCATGACTGGATCTATTCAAATGGGCTGCTCAAAAGTTTGATCACTAAAATTTGGATTCCGGGAAAATGAAGAAAACCAAAAGTAGACGAAACACTATAGCAAAGTAGATATCAATTCAGTCTTTAAGATGTCTAACTTCCTTCCCATTATACACATCGTGAGGTTCCTGCACTACACTGTCTTGAGTCATTCTCCTGCCAGGGTTACTCCTGACTCTGAGCTCAGGAATTATTCCTGGTGGGAGATGGGGGACCACATAGGATGGCAAGGATCTAACCTGGGTCTGTCTGCTACACACAAGGTGAGCAAGCCCTACCCACTGTGCTATCACTCCAGCTCTTTCCAGCTCCTTCTTACTTTATTCCACTCAGTTGGATTTCTTTCCACATCCACCAATTATTGATGTTTTCAGATGGGTATGGGAGCTTAGAGGATAGGAGGTTATCCAAAGATCAACATAGGTCCAAATATAACAACCAAAACTAGAACGCTTAATCAATTTAGAGTCTTTGAATATGCAGTTTTTACCTTCCTCAATTAGAGAATAAAACAATTTTCAAAAGACTTAACAAATTGGATGACTTTTGTCTGTCTCTGTCCTTTTTTCTCTAAAGTCTCTCCTATCACTGCTCCCTAAACCCCAAAGCACTAAATCATAGTGTCAGATAGAAAATAAACTTTCAAAACATGAGTTGTCATGAAGTTTTACAATGCAAAACAATTTTATTTTCAGTAAGCATGTAGGTTCCCTAAGGGATGGTACTATATTGTAATTTTCTTTTTAAAAAAAAGTGTTGTTGATATATAATTTATACACAATGTGATTCACCTATTTAAGTATACAATTCAATTATTTTTAGCACAGACACAGGGGTGTGCAACCATCACACCAATTTTAGAATATTTTCATCACCACAAAGGGAAATCCCATCTGTATTAGTATAATTCCCCACTTCCTACTCTCCCTTACTAAAACCCTTAGCTCTATAATCACTAAAACATTCTCTGACTTTATAGATTTACCTACCGTAACACTTCTTGTAAATGGAATTATATGATAGGTGGTCTTTGTCACCGACTTCTTTCATTTGGCATAGTGTTTACAAGGTTTATCCATATTATAGTATGTAAACACTCATTCCTTTTTTATTATCAAATAATATTCCATTATAAGGATAATCAACATTTTAACTATTCATGGATGGACATATGGGTTGTTTCCACTATTCAACCGTTAAAAATAATATCACTATGAAAATTCATAAACAAGTTTTTATGTGAACATATATTTTTATTTATAGTTACAAGCTTAACATTTTAAGAAACTTCCAGAGAAGGTACGGGATCATTTTATATTACCATAGCAATGCCTGATATTTTAATTTTCCAATTCTTGTCAACAGTTGTTAACTTATTAGTGTTAATGTTATTTATAACCTGCTTAATGATTTTGATTTGAGTTTACTTAATGTGGTGGTAAGCACATTTTTTTTTTTTTTTTTGGTTTTTGGGCCACACCCAGTGACGCTCAGGGGTTACTACTGGCTATGCGCTCAGAAGTTGCTCCTGGCAGGCACGGGGGACCATATGGGAACCGGGGGATCGAACCGTGGTCTGTCCAAGGCTAGCGCGGTAAGGCAGGCACCTTACCTGTAGCGCCACCGCCCGGCCCGGTAAGCACATTTTTATGTGCTGGTTGGAATTTTTATTTCTTTGAAGAAATGTCTCTTTTGGTTCTTTTCCCATTTTTAAATTAGGCTACTTGTGTTTTAAATATTGACTTATAACAATTTTTCATATATTCAGATACAGGTATTTTATCAGACTCATCATTTTGCAAATGTTTTCTACTGTTCTATGATTTGCTTTTTCATTTTCCTAATGGTGTCTTGAAAGCAAAAACTTTAAATTTTGATAAGTCTAATTTATCTGTTTTCTTTTTTGCACCTTTATCTAAGAAACGATTGCCTAATCTAATGTCATAAAGTTTTATACCTGTGTTTTCTTCTAAGAATTTTATAGTATTAAATCTTACATGTAGGTTTTTGATTCAATTGAGTTATATTTTTGTCTACAGTGTAAGGAAGGAAATCAATTTAATGTTTGCATGTCTTTGTACAGCTGACCCTGTACCATCTTAAAGACTACTTTTATTGAATTATCTTAGCACTGATATAGAAAAACCAACGGGCCGTTTATTTCTATACTTTCACTCTAGATGTCTATATTTATGCCAGAATCATATTCTGTTAATTACTAAACCTCTGTAGAAAGTGCTTAGACTGGGAAATGTGAATCCATTAATTTTTGTTTGTTTTTTGGGGCCACACCCAGTGACGCTCAGGGGTTACTCCTGGCTATGCGCTCAGAAGTTGCTCCTGGCTTGGGGGACCATATGGGAAACCGGGGGATCAAACCGCTGTCCATCCTAGGCTAGTGCAGGCAATGCAGGCACCTTACCTCCAGCTCAACTGCCTGGCCCCGAATCCATTAATTTTGTTTTTCTTTTTTAGCAAATCTGACTCAGCCATATACAAAGCAAGTTCCTTACCTGTTGTATTAACTCCAGCAGCCTTTCACAAGATATTTTTTTTCTTGACTTTTGGGCCACAATCAATGGTGCTCATAGTTACTCCTGGCTCTGTGCCCAGTAGTTATTCTTGGTAGCGCTCTTCGGACCATATTGAGTGCAAGGGATTCAAACCAGGTTGACCCTATGCATGGTAAGTGTTCTATGCATTGTACTATCTCTCTGGACTTATTTTTCAAGATTTTTTACAACTATTTTTGGTTCTGTTTCTAGATAAATTTTATAATTAACTTGTCAAATTTTGCAGACACCAGATGGGGGTTTAGGGCCACATGTGGTGATATTCAGGAATTACTCCTGACACTGTCCTCAGTGGGCTTGGGGAATTATATGGGATGCCCCGGATCAAATCCAGACCAACTGCGTACAAGGCAAGCATTCTACCCACTGTATTCTCTCAGGTCCAAAGAGTATAGCTATTTGTAGAGGACATGTATGAAAAGCACTCTGCTAGGCTGAATGAAAAATAGTCTTAAGACTTGGTTTCCTAAAGTCAAGGGAGTTACTGTCTAGTTGACTAGAAATAATGCTTTATATAGTTGCACCTGCATAATTTTTCAAAGATTTTTTTTCAAATATTTCATCTTCCTTGGTCCTCCTAATTTCACATATCTGTTTATTAAAAAGTACTAATTTAGAGACTTAGATGTGAAACACTATATTATAGCTGGTGAGAGAGAAAATTAAGCACAGTACCTGTCCTCATGAATATTTCTTTCTAGTTTATTATTTTAGGAAGACATATATTAATAAAAATAAAATAAAAATTATGATAAGAACTGTAAAAGAAAAACACATGGACTCAGAAGTAGGAAAGGAATTACTATGTCCATTTGCAGAAGAGAGAACTTAGGTCAACAAATGTTTAGATGTTATCTAGAGGCAAAGAGCAGCAAATTAAATGAGAAGAATTTGGTCTTTACCTCCAACAGTTTAATTAAGCCTTGAACATTTGAGTTTTATTTCCACCACAGCCTAAGGAAAAGGAAGACATAACTGATAAGAAGAATCATAAGAGTCTTTCCAACCTGGTAAGAGCACTTTAGCCACCAGGCTTGCTTCTTCCAGGACTCAAGCAAAGAAGCAAGCAAGCAGTATTCCCCAGACTCTACTTGCTGCCCAGTGAGCTAAGCTCAGAACTTTAAACTCATTATCAGCACTGGCAAAACCAAGCCAAGTAGATAATATTATTTCATTTTCCCAAGATTCCAGTCTCTTTTGGACTAGTCAATCTGTCCAAAGTTTTGAAAACAATAATAAAAAAAGAAAAGCCTGAAGTTAGAGTTACATTCTTGGATAACTTAAAAATACTTTTAAAAAGTTTCACAGGAAGTTGAGAAATATCAGGATGATAGAGAGTTGACAATGGTTTTATGAGTGGATTACAGAAAGAAAATTACTTCTTTAGGTAGATACTGAAGGATGCATTTTAGATTCTATTTCTTCAGAGAAGCAGGAAGTAGAGGCTTGGAACTGGTCCAGAATGTTCGCCTAATTTCATCTTGACAAGCAGTGACAAGGTCAACTTGCAAGCTACAATTGCAGAGTCTCAGAGACCAGAACTCGGACCTCCTGACTCCTATCAAGTTCAAGTGACTACATAATTTCTTTGTCATTTTCTGACAAGCATATCACTGAGAAATTCAATGAGAACTAAAATAAAGTTCCTACTCTCATCTTTTGGTCTTCTTTTCAAGTTGACCTCAAAGTGTGGGTCACATGTTCTTTTGCACTTTCATGATATCCTATTCATTCTTTCTCTCATTAATATTTCCTACATTAATATTGTAAGGGCCTCATAAACAAAGATCTTACCTTTTGCTAGCAGGAGTACCTCACAAGGTACCTGCTATGTAGAAGGGATTCAATTAATCTTTGTTGAATGAGTAAATGGTAGCTAGTCCAGTCCTACTCACCCACTTTATTATGCTGACACACCTATGTAACATGGGATATGTTCCTGGTGAAAACTGGAGAACTGCTATGTCCTTAGTGGCATCTCAGGCATGAGGATAAGATTGAATAGCTTCAATAAAATTATCCAATTATAGTCTCTCTTCTTCCATACCCAAACCAAGGTGAATATTTGAATTTAAGAAAAATAAAAAAGGGGGTTTATTGTTGATTCTATTTTATGTCTAAACCAAACAATTCAGAAAACCCTCTTTTATTTAACTTCATCCAAGATGATTAGGGCTTAGATAGGATTATCTCTTCCCAAGGCCCACTTATTTTGTCTCCTCAGAAGATTAATTTTTGTTTCACCAACAAGTTAAAAGAAACAGGAAAATGAGATGCATATTTAAAATTAGGTTGTTGATGAGCTAATGCAGAAAGGGAATTGGGGATTTTCTTTGTGAAATTTTTATTATAATTAATTTATTTAAGCACAATGGATAAAATTGTTCATGATTGAGTTTCAGTCATAAAAAGTATACTATCCTTCACATTTCCTGCCACCAATGTCCCCAGTATCCCCCTCCTGCCTTTGGGGCAGGCACTTTACCTCTCTTTCTCTTTCTTCCTCTCTCTCTGAGAGGGGAATCTTAACAAAACTCATCTTTATCCCTTTTCATAGAAAATCATCATAAGAGGCTGTAAATTGGAGTTTTGGATGCTTCTGAAGTTGGCTCAATTCAGACTACCTACAGTAGACAATAGGATGTTCATGGATGGCTTCCTTCCCATTTCCACTAACCCTGAGCCCCAACTCTTAGAAGGTAATGCTCTAGGGAAACAGTTCTAATACCTATTTCAGTTTTAGACCTGGAAGCAAGCTGAGAGATAAGCAGAAATGCCTTAGAAATCAGATAAGGATTTTGTAAACAATGTCTTCTTATTAGTCAAGTCCTATGGAAACAAAAGCATACCCATACATATCTATGTTAGTATGTTTCTATACATATCCATACAGGATAGCATTTGTCAGTCCTGAAGAATCCTTAGGTGGGATTCTACACCTCCTTAGATTATCAAACTGCTCTCTCTCTCTCTCCACTCCAGAATGAACTTAGATTTGGTGAGTGTGTGTATTAATGTGTGCTTGTGTATTCTGTATGTGTAAAAAAGAAAAATTTGATTTTTACTTCATCACAAAGTCAAAGTTAAATCTTTCCTCTTAGTTAATTTTCTCTCCCTCTTCCTTTTCTTCCTCCCTTCCTTCTTCCCTTCCCTCCTACCTCCCTCCTCTCCTTCCTTTCCTCCTTCCTTCCTTTATTCCTTTCCTCCTTTTGCTAGCAGGAGTTCCTCCTTCCTTCCTTCCTTCCATCCTTCCTTCCTTCCTTTCTTCATTCCTTCCTCCTTTTTAGACAACATCAAATGTTAAGGCATCATTCCTATCAGGGCTCTGGGTACCATAAGGAGTTCTGGGAATTGAAACCTGGGGTTAGTGGTATGTGAGACAAGTGCCATCCCACCTGTACTAACTCTCCTGTCTCTCTTAACTAGTTCTTGAATAACTTTTCACTCTTCCTTCCTTCAGGAGTGCAAATAATTTAAAGTTAATCCAATAGTTCCTACTAACTATTCATACATCTACATCTTCAAAGATAAAACAAAGCATATTTAATTGATTCTAATAAATCCATGCATATATATATAAAATATCCATGCCATATATCCATGTAGTGCAGATACACAAGGGCAGACTTTAGGACCAATGAGACAGCATAGTGAGTAACATGTAGTCCCTAGAACTTTGTCAGGAGAAATCTCTGAGTACTGTCATGTGTGACCTTTCCCCCCAAATAAATAATAAATGCAGATTTTAAAATCGAATTCACATAGTAAACACAGATAATGTAAGCAACAAAGTAGATTATTTTAGTCTAAATTTCCCATCTTGTCTATACATAGATCCAGTACTCTCCCTTTATAAGAAGCTAATATAGATAATAATAAACATTATATAGAAAATATATATTTTATAAACTAAATAACAGAAAGTATTAGAATATCAGTAAGATTTTAACCAGAACATGAAAAGGATTATAGAAAGAAAATGTGCCTGACATAACTGCTGAATTACTTTCATGCCACACAGGCCAGTGTAGTTATATAAAAACATTTATATATCACTCTATTTAAATCTACATGCACACATACATATTGTGTAAGCCACTAATATATATAAACCTATATAATTTATATGCTGAGATATATAGGGATTCATAGGCACATTTATGTTATTTTATTAATTTCTTTATTAGATTTCTATTGGATGTGTCTATTTTAGTTTATTATCTGGCAAGAATTTGGCCTCACAGGCCCTGCCCTCACTCTTTCCACATTCCTTTTTGCCAGAAGGTCTTATACCCTAAATCTAATGTGTCTACATGTGCTTCTGTCTTCTTTATATTCAGGGGAAAGTAAATTTTGCCCTAGGTTTAAATATAAAGTTTGGATATAAACAACAGGTAACTTCTGTGCCTTTGTGCTTATACTATTTAAATATAATACAAAAATAGAAATAGCATACAATGAGCTGAACAAGAATACATAAGTCAAATTTAAGAATCTTGACCATTTATATCTCTTTATTAATCACAAAATCCCTGATTCTACTGTGCCATTTTTTATGTGATTCTTTTTGTTTTTGTTTTGTTTTGGGGCCACGGTGCTCAGTAGTTACTCCTGGCTTTCCACTCAGAAATATTCCTGGCAGACTCAGGGTATCAGGTGGGATGCCAGTTATTAAACCCGGGTTGGCTGTATGCAAGGCAAGCACCCCACTCACACTACTGTCTCTTGGGCCCCCATCTTGGTTCTTATCCCTGATTCATTTAGTGTTTGAAGAACTTTTATTTTTTAAGGGCCATACCCAGCTGTTCTCAGGAATCACTCCTGGTGGGGTTCTTGGGATCATATGAGATGCTGGAGATCAAACTTGGGATGGCACTGTGCAAGGCAAGCACCTTATCCCCTGTGCTGTCTCTTCAGTCCTGTTTGAGGAACTTTTGAAAAAGTTGATGCCTGGGTCTCACTCCATACCAGTTGCATCTACTTTTAATATTCTTCTAAGTGATTTTGATCCACTCTGAGGGTTGAGAAGCATTGGTTTACATTTACTCAATTCAATTTAAGCTCAAGATTATCCCAGGAATCAGAGACTAACAACAACAACAAAAAACCCCCCCAATAAATGAAACCACTAAAATCCATCACTGTAGTTAATTTTATTCTAAAGATGACTTCTGACAGATGTGTCTATACTCCCAAGGACAAGTATGGTGACAACTACTAGGCAGATTCTTTAGTTGTTTAGAATATAATCCAGTTCCTTCTCTTGACAGTGCAAATGTATGTTTTCAGAACTAGATGGGAACCAACTACCTTCAAATTCAATATTCTCACAAGAGCATTTTCCAACATATTAATATTTACTTACATAGATACAACAAAAGAAATCTGACTGGTGGGTATAGGAAGCCTCTTTTCAGAAGACCCATTCCCAGTAACATTCCAAGGAAAACTGGGGTGTACTCACATACACAAGAACATGTGCATGCACACATTCATACCATCCAACTACAAGCAACTTAAAACAAAAAAATTTTAATTGAATTTCGGGGCCTGGGGAAGATCTGAACCTATAATTATTTCTTAGCAAACTTGCTGAACACAGGGTTTCCCTCCTCTGGGACGAGATGAGACGAGTAGCATAATCAACCCTCTTTAATTAAAAAATAAAATGTTTTAGGATAATCATATTCCTCCAAGTGACTTTTTTTAAAAAAGGAAATAAAAAAAAGGATAGTAAGGAAAATCATCCATTTTTCAAGTGCCCAGTGTTAGGCTGCCTCAAATGGTGTCATTTCACATTCAACTCTCTGAATTCAAACCTTGATTCTGAAAAACTGGAGTCTGTGTTATTTCCAGTTCAAGTCTGTTTCAATCCAGTTCTTCCCCACTTCTTTGAAAAGCAAAGAGCAGATTTGCTTGCTGCTGACTGATTCCAACTAAGCAAAGCTGTGTAGCAAAAGCAGAATTGAGGTACCAAAATAGACTCAGCCCAATAGTTCTCTGACCTAATTGTCTGGGATTCTCCAGTAAAGAAATAGAGTGTTTGTATTTCTGACTGTAGATTCTTCTTTGGTTCCTTGGGAAATACTTGGGAGAAGGAAATACTCACCGGAATTCCAGGATCAAGAAAGGAAGGAAGACATGTTATGATTAATTGAAAATGACTCCATTAAAAGACAGGAAAACTAAACGAAGATTCTCTTGGACTATGGAAAGAAAGGGAATTGAGGGACATTTACTTCTCAATGGAATCTGTATGTGTTGGTGCCTTTGGGAGATAGACAATAATCAAATGCCAGAATAAACAGATGAAACCTAGTTCACAAGGTTCTTTTAATTCTGTCATTTTCATTTTCCTGACTCCCATTCCTCTTCTGCTGCCTCAAGTCTTATACCATAAATGTCACAATTTCTGCCTCTAATCATAGTTTCTTATTCAAGGAAAGTATAATATGACAATGGGAGGTGTTTATATCTCAAGAATTTTTTTATCCTATTTACCTGGGGAAAAAAAGAAGAAAAGTATAAAACAGATAAAATATATCATTGTATTTTAATTTTACATAAAAATGACCTCTTATAAGATGTGTCTATACTCTAGAGTACAGATATAGTGGCCATTGATAGGCAGGTTTTTTAGTCATTGAGAATCCATCCAAGTAAAGTCTTTCCTTGGGCAAAGTGAATCTATGCTCTTATAGCTAGAATAGAATCATCTATTCTTCAAGCCACAGTTAGACACATCAGACACATAAATACACACACTACCTATACCAGCAACACTCATCACTGTAACTAAAAAAAAAAAACTTTAGAGCCTGGAAAGCTACCAGTGGGGAGGGGCCTCATAGTCAACAGCCAGGTCTACACCTGCCCAGGGAAAATTTTGGTAATTTTAATAAAACCAAATTAAATCCTAAAGTAAGACCAGTTGGTGATTCAGTAGGGATGGCCCCAAGACCATTATGGAGTAGCTATAAAATAAAAATTATAGATGGATAAGAATAGGAGCAAAGCAAATAAAATAATTTTAATGGAGGAGAGAGGGAACATGGCAAAAGAGAGGAAATATGCCAAGTGTGGAGAGGAGATTTTTTAGAACTCACTAAGGAAAGTGGCTTTGGAGGTGGGGGCCTGTGGTAACAGAAAAGAAGCTTGGCATATTTTCTGAGATTTGTGCATCTGGGAGGGAAGTGATGTTGCTTGAGTAAAATGGTTCTCTACCCAAAAAGGTCTGGAGAACTAGTACAAAAATTAAAGGTTTTGCTTTGCACCTGAATGACTTATTTAATCAAGGCAAAGAAGACTAATGATGAGAAGGGATGTGGAGGGGAGCAGACCAATTAGATTCTCACTTTCAAGGAATTTGTCTTTTAATTGGGGAAGTAAGTTTGAATATAAGACATTCTACTGGGCACTTTATTTGCATGTTTTACCTAATTCTCACAGGGAGATGAAGCATCTGTTACTCCTTTCAGGCTAGGAAACTGAAGCTCAAAGGGTCAAGCAATTTGTGCAAGGTATCAAAGCTAGAATGGTGAGGATTCAGGATTTGAATTCAAATCTGGCTCACTCCAAAGTCTGTGCATCCTTTTTCTAAGACCATGAAAGAAACGAATAAAATGTTGGTGTTTCCCACAGAGTTCAGATCTGAAAAGACTCTCATGTCAATTGGTCCAAGAGACCGCTCCTAATGCTAAATCCCTACTCTTTCCCTCGGAGCCCCTTTCTTTGCCTGAGAACTACCCTGGGCAGGGCCTCTTCGGCTGAGGTTGGCTTCGTTTTCCCCACCGTTCCTTCCTGAGAAGAAGACATCAAAGATTGCGGCAGGGCCATAAAGAGAAGGAGGGTGTTAGGAAGGAGCCACCCAGGCCTCATAAACTGGGCGGTGGGGTGGGTGGGGGTGGGGACCCACCCATTTGTCAGGCTACGCTGCATCTCACTTTCCCCAAAAACTAAGATCTCAGTTCCTGCTTCAGGGCAGGGTGTTTAAACAAATTGCGGGTGGCAGGGGGTACAGGTAGGGGTGCACAGTCCAGTAACTAGAATCATTCTGACACAGAAACAGTGCCATCTCTCTACCTTTTACCAAGACATTCAAGTGACCTCAGAGAGTTTCTTTAAAGCCTTGGATGCAGTTTTAGTTCTTCTGCTGTAGCCACGAGAAGTTGTTCCCTGAGTCCTCTTAGCCATTTTTACTTTTAATATTAGGTGGAGGTGGGGTACATCATCACTGGTATACCCTTACCCATGCTGAGCAGTTCATTAAAGACCACACACTGACGGCAACCCGAATAGCCCAGCCGAGATAGCAATGCATTGCCATCTCCTATATCACAGAAAATCAGAGCATCCAAGCTTTCATTGGGTGATGTCTGAACCTGCCACTATCAGGCAAATTCTGTTCAAAATGCCTGTTTAAAATCTGAGTAGAGTCACCTCCATTGGCCTGGGTACTTTGGAAACAGAAATCAAGTCTTGTCGTCTCTGAAGTAATGATCTCCAATCCTTTTATACCTGCAGACTAGGGAAAATTGGAGAAATTTTTGTGGACAAGCTGACAGATAACCCAGAAGTTATAGCCAATATAAACAGGATTTTTGTTTTGGAGCAATGCTCAGCGATTACTCACGGCTCTGCACCTAGGTCAGCCATGCACAAAGAAAACAGAGAACATGGGCTCTAGGAAACATGGACTTGGATTCAAATACCAGCTCTGTCTTTTTCTAGCTTTGAGATATTGGACAAGTTCTAACACTGCTTTGGCCTCTCTTTCCTCAACTTTGAAAAAAACAAAAGTTCCTACCACACAGGGTTAATGAGTGATTAAATTAGATGATGCATGTAACATACTCAGTCTAGTGACATATAAATTTCATTCAACAAATAGTCATAGGAAGTAGCAAAAGTTTTTCACCAGAAAGGTGACATGGTAGAACCATGTTTTAGGAAGACAAAATTCCAACAGTGGTTAGGATGGTTATGAGAACTGAAAGAAAGGATTTACGTTAAGGTTTTACTGCAGATGAAGCAAAAGAGCAAGGATAGCTAGAATCCAAGCAGAGGGAAATTAACAGCTGTTAATATGGATAGACATTTGATCTCCTCAAAAGATCTGGAACCAATAGTATCGTTGAAAGCTGAATGTGAAAAGTAAAGGTCAAGAAGGTTGATGTTAAGCTAAAAATGAACAATAATAAGAAGTGTAATAAGATGTATGGCTGTTTATATATAAATTCATGAATAAAATCATGCTGAAACTAGGCAGCTCCTTACATAGACAGACAAATACCCTAATCCTTAACACAGAACTAATGGGACAATGGCAAAAGGGATTTAGAGAGACCTAAGACAAAATAATAAAAGACATGAAGAAAAAAACATCAAATACTTAAGTACCCATTTCTCTAATGATTTTAAGAATGGGGTTAAAAGATATGCATGCCTCTGCTTATTGCAGTGCTACAGTACAATAGCCAGGATCTGAAAACAACCCAAATGTCTAACAATAGATAAATAGAGGAGGAATTTGTGTTGTGTAAGCACACACATGGAATACTATGCAGATATAAAAAGAATAAAATCATGTTTTATTTTGCTACAACTTGGATGAAATCATATAAATAAAATAAGTCAGAGGGAGGACAAATGATCTTACTTATCATCTTATCACTTATTACTTATCAATATACAGATGATCTTACTCATTTGTAATATAGATAGTCTCAAGTGATAGCAGCCCCTTGGACTTTGACTACAAAAATGAGATGATCAAGCCTGGAGGGGGTAGGGTTATAGGGGTGGGAGAAAAAGAGAAGTGAACTAGAAGGATCAACAAGTACTGCAGTGGAGGTATTGGGCTAAGTGTATTAACTTAGTACATTAAATCCATAAAATTGAGGCTGGAGAGATTGTACAGCGGTATACATACTTTGAATGTGGCCGATCCTAGTTTAGTCCCTAATACCACATGTTATATCCTAAACTTCATATAAAGTGCAGCCCTCCCTGTCCTGTAGAGCCTCCAGGAAGGCACTCCAATGCCCAAACAGCCCACATCCATGGGTCTTCATATTGAATCATTACCCAGTTGGCCAAGAATTTCCAGGAAGAGCCCTCAAATCTATTGAGTACCATATAGGAGGTCCTCCCCTATAAAACACATGAGTAATAACACTATAGTTATCAAGTTACCTAATCCAAAAAATGCATTTTTTTTTGGTGTTTGGGCCACACCCAGTGATGCTCAGGGGCTACTCCTGGCTATGCGCTCAGAAATCACTCCTGGCCTGGGGGAACATATGGGAGCCGGGGGAATCGAACCGTGGTCCGTCCAAGGCTAGCGCAGGCAAGGCAGGCACCTTACCTTCAGCGCCACCGCCCGGCCCCCAAAAAATGCATTTTTAATGGAAAACAAAAAGAGCCAGACATCAAAGCATTCAGCCATACATTGATTGGCATATGGAATAGCACAGAGGGGAGGATCTGGACTCAGCAGCTCTTTCTAAGTCAAGCTGCTTAGAAATAAAAAGTTTCATCAGTGGAAATTATCAGCCAGCAAATACAAATATTTCTTACCAATTTCTTGACATTACAGTTAAGTTTATCGTTTGTACTTCATACATTTGAGCTTCAAGGCAATATCATCTCATTCTAATATTC
Organism: Crocidura indochinensis; assembly: GCA_004027635.1. Taxonomy (NCBI): domain Eukaryota; kingdom Metazoa; phylum Chordata; class Mammalia; order Eulipotyphla; family Soricidae; genus Crocidura; species Crocidura indochinensis. The sequence continues at coordinate 5,546 of PVKC010011645.1, read as the reverse complement.
TAAGTTAGGCACACTTATGTGACTTGGATTCCCTACAATTCTTCATAAATACTCACAACTCATTCATAGGTGGACTCAAACTAGATCCTTAGCCCACTTGCAATAGTCACTGGTCTTGGTCAAGTGCCAATTCACTGAATACTAGTTCTGTGACATTAAGAAAATCCCTATGTAGTATGGACTTAACAGGTAAAATGGAAGCATTTCTGAAATCCTCAGCAAGTGGGAATGTTAATCTTTTTCCAAGAGGCTAGTACTTGGGAGTGTCATCAGCTTCGAGAAAGTGAGCATTGCCTGTCATCTGAAGAAGAGCTGCAGAGGTTCCTGTCTCTTACTCCCTGGTTGTCTTGAGAGCACTGTTAACCTCCAAACATTGTAGATGGTGCTAAGACAGGAGCTAAAGCTGCAGTGGAAGAAAAGTGTACGTTTTTCTCCAGGTCATGAAAATACCCTTCATCCCCCAAATACCATGTGCGGTAGTTACAGTAGCACTGGCAGGTATGAACTAAGGGTAAATGGAGGAATCATTAAGGTTTTCATGAGCCCTCAGGACAGCACCTATGATGAACTACATGTGTTTGGAGTCAGACTGATGGTTGTCTGACTTCCCCAAGAAATAAACAATAATAACCCTAATCATCCCTCCACATCAGATAACGCACATTAGAGTCCTGCTCCCTCTCTTCATTTCCTCAGAGTAAACCCGTCCCATTTGTTGTTGTTGTTTTGTGGTCATACTGGACAATGATCAGGTGTGACTCCTGGCTCTGCACACAGGAATTACTCTTGGTGGGCTCAGGATACCATATGGGATACCTTGGATCAAAACCGAGTTGGCAGCGTGCAAAGCAAACACCCTATCTGCTGTACTATGGCTCTGGCCCCTGGGCCCATTCCATTTTACAGATAGAAAACTGACACATCCTGACTGAAGGGAGCAGGGATAACTACCAGGCTGGGGTGCGGGGAAACATTTCAGGTGTTTGCAACTGATAGTTGATCCACAAGCACAGGTTTACCCTCATAAAGATCTCTATCCAGCCGCAGTGGATGCCTATCTAGATTTGGGCACTAGCTACAGTGCCAGGGAGGTGGGGTGGCGTGTGGGCCCTAACATGAGAGAGGGCGCAGGGCTGAGTGGAGCAACTCAGCGTCCCTGAGGGGATGACGCTCACGGAGTGGACTAGGTCACCTCTCACATTTGCAAGCTTCAGGACTCTGCACATTCCCATTGGTTGTCTAGCCATGATTTACCAAGGACAAAATCTAACCCTTTCCTCCGGGTTTGCTTCAGTGTCAGGAAATCAAAAAGAGGGGTAAAAAAAAAAAAAAAACCCAAAGGACCCTGAGGACAGAAAACTTCTCTAGACACCCCCAAACCTGGAGTGAAGGGGGCAATTTCCTTCTAAGCTGTTTACCAGCTGCCAGCTCAGACACACCTCCAACAAAATGCCACAGAGAATGATGTTGTGACTCACTGCTTGGCAAGTACTGGGATCATGCCCGGGGCTCCCAGATACCACACTGGCTCCTCCAGGTCGCTCTGGCTGGGTCTCCTCCTCCTCCTTTTCCCAGAGGCATTCCTCAACTCCTCCTCCCCTCCAATCATTCCATGCAGGAAAAGACAGAGTAAGGAAACCCAGGGTTCGAGTTGGGATTTGAATTAGGGTTAATTTCAAGATTAAAGATAGAGTTAAGGGGGCCCGGGAGATAGCATGGAGGTAAGGCGTTTGCCTTTCATGCAAAAAGTCATCGGTTCGGATCCCGGTGCCCCATATGGTCCCCTGTGGCTGCCAGGAGCAATTTCTGAGCATGGAGCCAGGAGTAACCCCTGAGCACTGCCGGGTGTGACCCCCCCCCAAAAAAAAGATAGAGTTAAGGGTCCAGCAACTCTACGATATGGTTTCATGGATGGCCTTTCCATTAGTAGAAATAACTAATTTGTTGTGGTTGTTTTGTTTTTTTTTTGTTTGTTTGTTTTTGGTGTTTGGGTCACACCCGGCTTTGCTCAGGGGTTACTTTTGGCTCTACCCTCAGAAATTGCTCCTGGCAGGCTCAGGGGATGAACCATATGGGATGTGGGAATTCTAACCACCATCATTCTGCATGCAAGGCAAACGCCCTACCTCCATTATATCTCTCCGGCCCTGAAAGAACTAATTTGTAACATTGGAGTGTTAGGTCAATTTTTTCTTTGAGGGGGAGAGTAAGATTAGCTAAATAAGAATCTATTTTAGAAACTAGGAAATGACAACACTTGGAGATGTACTTGAGAATCACTTCCTAGAAATTTGAAAAAATTGAAAAAAAAATTTGAAAAAAGCTACATTCCTAAGGATTGTAGCTACCAAAGTTTATATCCATTCTCCAGATGGGTGCTCTAATATGCAACTTGACCTCAAATTGAGGACTTTCTTTCCTGTTCTTTTTTGCCTCAGTTTCCTCCTAATTGCCTCAGGATTTGTTCCTCCATTCCTTCAGCCTGGAGGAAAGAGCTAGAGGAATATAGTTGAAGCTAGAGGGACCTCCCTAGGGCCCTGACATTTCGATACCGTGGGCGCCGTCTTGGCGGAATGGCACTAAGCAAAGCATACTGGGGCTTCCCAGACTGAGATATCTGTCAACAGGGCTCAGGAGGCTCCCCTCAGGCAAAGGACGACACACTGCTGCTTCTGAACTCAGTTTCTGAGGACTGTAAGAAAAGAAAACTAGGAAACCATTGCCATTCATATAGTGGGGGTAGGTGGAATAGAGGATTCCTAAAAAGGTTATGGGAGTACCTTAGGAGAAGTTGGCAGATAAATTGAAGTGATGTCTGTGTGTTAAAGTCCTCAAAATCTATACTGAGACAAATGCATACATTCACACAAACAAACATCCTCACATAAGAATGATCTAGATGGACAATTCAGTAGCCCAGCCACTGCTGCTTAAGTGACTCTTTCCCATTTGAAGGGGAATTCATTTTCTCCTGTCCTCACATCTAGAAATTTGGTTGTTGGGAGATCACTCTACAGAGGAACTAGAAGAGTGAGAAGCAGGAATAAACTCCAGCCCAAAACAGCCCTCCCCATGAACACAGTGTGAAGATGAGTGGCTCTCCCCAAGGCTCAGAGAAAAGGGATTTTTTTTCCTGTCAAACATGTCACATCTGGCACATCTGCTTTTCTAGCAATGATGCATCCCAAGGGGTATAATCAACAGTTGGGGCGGTACCAGAGTGCAGGTCTGTACTGACAGAAGCCTGAGCCAGAGACGCCAAGAGCAAAACTTTAGAACTCTGACTCCCCCACCCCCTTTTTACCCAGGGGCTGAAAACGAGCCCCATCCTTGCACCTCTCTTGCCTTGGAGCCAGGGCTCTCCTCTCAGCCCAAGCCTATTGAGGGCACTGACATAAGGCAATGGTATGTTTTGCTCTGAGAAATTTATATCCTTCTTTCTCTTTTTCACCCATCAGCTGGCCTACTGGAAATAGAAAGGAAGTGGAAAAAGACCCAGTCACATTTTCCCTGTCACACATACAGGAGCAATATTAAGAAAGACCCTGAAAATGACTTTTCCATGCTTGCCCCTCCGTGGTATTATACGAGCTACCTTCATCTCCTCATAGCTGCCACTCCTTATCCTTTTCAAACCCCCTTCCACCTCAAACCTAGCATTTTCTAGGTTCTAGTATAGTAAATTATTTCATTAGAAATGATCGAAATGCCTTCCAATAGTAGTTGAATTAAATATCTCCAGTACTTAGGCCTCTGTCCACTAGAACCCCGCATTTACTCCCTGTATCCAGCTTTCGGATAAATCCATCATTCAGAAATTTCCTTTCAACTAGGCTAGACTGCTTCTTTCCCTGCAATGTTCTCACCTAATACCCTCAGGGTTATTCTTTTTTTTTTCATCAGTGACCCTACTCCTGTCCTTTCTCTGATTCTAGACTGTTAAGTTTAGCATAGACCTCCTCTCTGAATACTCTCAGTCTCTCTTGGATAAAGTCAATCTTCTAGTGAAAAGCCATTTTGCTTCCATGGGGCCTTTCCAACCTCCACCAACTGCATATCTCTGCCCACATCACATGTCATGTGTGGTTATTCTGATTCTTGTTTCCATCACACCAAGAGTCACCTCAGGACTCTATTACAGTACTTTTATTCTACAGAGGCAGGAGAGGAAGAGGGGCACAGGACCTAATCCCTACTCTGATCTCAAAAAAAAAAAAAAAAACATCAACACAAACACACACACACAGAGGCAACTACACATACACTCTAAGTCATCCCAAAAGAAGACTGAGCTTGTCAGATATAAATCATGTTTGGCTTTCAAATGCAACAGTAATTACACGGTATCTTAACTATCTGTGCAAACTGTCAGAGAAAATATATTGACAATTCAGAGGAAAGAGGAGGGGGAGGTTGGAGAATTCATTGAACACCACCCTCACCTTTTCTAGAGTCATCGGAGATAGGCCAGTATAGAGGCCAAAGGCATGCTGGGGCCAGTCCTGACACTTTCAGGGCCTAATGGTTTTTCAGCTGAGATGTGCTGTCACAAGCTTGAAGAGATGAAGGGACAGGCAAGATGAACTGATGTATTACCAGTCTCCCAAGGTATTGCAAGCAGTAGCAAGAGTAGGCTAAATTTTCTAAAACATCCTGACAAGGTAGATACTGGAATCAGAAGCCTCAGAGGGACTGGAAATCATTTGGTCTAACCTTTGGCCTCCAGACATTTAGATCCACATGATTGCAGAAGAGAAGTGACAAGAATAGCCAGCTTTAGATGTACACTATAGTATATTATTCCAACAAGTCTTCATGTCAGAGATTAGGATGACTTTATTTTTTCTTAAAAATAGGTTGATTGAGGGCATGTTCCTCTAGTCACAACTATCCTAATATTCTTCGCCAACCCAAGCTAACATTGGCGTTAGCTTCCCTTTTCCTAGAAGCATTGTGTACTTATTCTCTAGCTACTTTCATATACAACTTTCTGTTTATGGTTCTGGAGAAAGCAAATAGATGGACTTCAGAAAAAGAACTCCAAAGATTATTGTATGTGGGAACAGTCCACAAAAAATGACCTGAAAAAGAAGGAAGCCAAAGGAAAGAGAAAGATAAGGGAGTGGGAGCAGGAATGATGGCCTGAGGCTGAGACACACTAGAGGGAACAGCAGACAGGAGAACAGAAGGAGACTGCAAGAAGCAAAGATTTCATATGGCTCCTTTAGGCCACCCCCTTGCAGGCTATGCAGACTTCTCATACACATTCTTAGTGACTCACTGGCGCCTGCAGAGAAATGTACATCTAAAGCTGAGAACTGTGGGCTGGGGAGTTAGCGTAAGTGGTAGTACTTAGCCTGTGGAAAGCTCTGAGTTAAATTCCTAGCATCACATAGCTTGAGCACTGAACCATTACCTCTTAAGAAAAAAAGAGAAAGAAAAAGAAAAGAAAAAAATAGGAAAGAAGGAGAGAAGAAAGAAAGAAAGAAGGAAGGAAGGAAGGAAGGAAGGAAGGAAGGAAGGAAGGAAGGAAGGAAGGAAGGAAG
>PVKC010011644.1:0-15835 GCA_004027635.1 Crocidura indochinensis | reverse complement strand
CCGGGATTCGAACCAACCACCTTTGGTCCTGGATTGGCTGCTTGCAAGGCAAACACCGCTGTGCTATCTCTCCAGGCCCCAAAGTGATTTTTTTTTAACAAAGATTATATACCGATTCCTGTAGTGTATAGTAGTTGAACATGGAGCCACTCAACTGAATGGCTCGGAGATTCTTCTCCCTTGTTCTGACAGCCTCTAGATTCTGTGGCCCCTAATCTGAAAACCACAAGTACGGTGTGATTGTCCAGGAGGAATGGGCCTCAGAAGGCCCGGGTTTATTTCTGGCTGCCTCTACCCTGTAATAGATCCAGAAGTTCGGCAAATCAAAGACCCTGAGGTTTGTAAATATGGAGATAACTTCCCAGCACGAGGTCTTTTTGAGGTTTGGATCTAAGGGCTAATGTTTGGGAAAACCCTTATCAGAGAGAGAGCACAGTGGGGAGGCGCTTGCCTTGTTCATAGCTGTTTGCCAGGTTCTATCCTTAGTACCACATTTGGTTCCCCAGAGCATCACCAGGGATGCTTTCTGAGCACCACTGTGTGTCACCTTCCCCTCAAAAAAAAAAAGTTTAAGCAGATCTTAAGTATTTTTGCCATGTGATATATTGCATATTTCATTTGATGTCTTCAGTAAAAAAAAATTTTTTTTTTTTTTTCATTTAACAGGACTCTGTGCTGAAGAAGTACATTTGTGTGGAGAATTTGCTGCTATAGACCTAGTTACTGAACTTATGTATACAACTGGGGAGGAAGTAGAGGTGACTATAACATGCTTTCTTCTCAGGGTGGCATTTGAAAGCTCCAGAGAGCAGGGGCAGGAGCGCCACGGGCCCCAGATAGTGACAGCATGAGAAAGAGTAAAGCCTCATTTCCTCGTGACTGACTAGATCTTAAAACAAATCTTTAGAAAGCTGCACTAGCCCATCTGAGGCATTGACCCACAGTTTAAGCATCAAGGTTTGGGAGAACCTCGAACCTCGTGATCAGCTCTGATGGGAGCATCACCCTAAGTGTTCCAGGCCCAGGGGATTCCATATCTGGCCTTGACAGGATCTGCTGGCATCCATGCAGGTCTCTGAAGGACGGAAAAATCAGGAATGGTAGCTGCTTCAGACCCGGCATTCGTAGTTTTCAGAGTGTTCTAAGTCAGTTATTGGTGCCTTTGACATATAGAATCCTTTTCTCACTTTTTTCTTGTTTTTGTTTTGGGGCCACACCTCAGGGGTTACTTCTGGCTATGCGCTCAGAAATCACTCCTGGCTTGGGGGACCATATGGGATGCCAGGGGAAAGAACTGCCTTCCATCCTAGGTTAGCGTGTGCAAGGCAAACGCCCTACTGCTTGTGTCTCCACTCCAGCCCCCATTTCTCACATTTTTTTTCTTTTGTTTGTTTTTAGCTTGGGTGCTCAGGGATTACTCCTGGCTCTGAGCTCAGAAATGACTTCTGTCGGAGCTTAGGGGACTGTATGGGATGTCAGGAATAGAACCCAGGTTGGCTACATGGAAGGCAAACATGTACTATTGCTCTGCCCCTGCTTTCTCAAATCGTTGACCAGGAAATATCTTGTGTCCTTTTAATCGTACCTTTTCTTTTTTTCCAAAATCCTGTGTAAATAAACATGCCAAAATCAGTGTTTTTTATATTATTCCTTGAAGGATATTAATAAATATTTGGGGTTTTTGTTTATTTGCTTGCTTTAGTTTTAGGGCCACACTCTGGTATTTAGGAGTTACTCCTGGCTCTGCACTCGGGAATCATCCTGACGGTGCTCAGGGGACCATACAGGGTGCCAGGGATCAAACCAAGTGCCTCTCTGTGCTATTACTCTGGCCCTGAAATTGTCTGTTTTTAGCCTCCGAAGTTTTTCGCCCAGTTACCAGCTACAGAATTTGAATGACGAGGCTTTGCCTGCATGGCAGACACTGACTGACTGTCCTGGTCGCAGGTCCGGAACTACGAGCGGCTCACCCCCATCTCCGTGCTGGACCATGCCCTGGAGTCCCTGGACAACCTCCGGCCGGGGGACTGCATCGTCTGTTTCAGCAAGAATGACATCTACTCCGTGAGCCGCCAGATCGAAATCCGGGGCCTGGAGTCCGCCGTGATCTACGGCAGCCTCCCGCCAGGTAACTGCTTCCATCCGGACAGTCGAGGGAATCTTTGTGGCGTGCATATTGAGGTGTGTAGGAAACAGGAAAGCTCCTGAGTTAACATTCTGTCGTGTGAAGTTTTTTTCTGCTGGCCCATCTAGTTTCTCTTTATGGAGATACGGAGATTTCAGTTCTATATAGTTTTTAGTTCACTGATTCTTAAAAGTTGAACTTGGGATTTTCTTACAACAGCAAACTTATGAAAATCTGACCTTGGTAGTAATCTTCAGGTAGTCAATCTTTAGGGTATGAAGGAATTTTATATTGAGAATATGGTGTATTTGAAGAGAGACTTGCTTTCTTTTTCACAGGAGCTTCCTGAAGAGCTCAGGCAGTGGGCAGGAGGGACATAGCCAGTGCTAAAAGCCTCACAGTTTGGTGCTCAGACCCAGAGGTGCTGGGATACCCAGACCACACATGGCAGTGCAAGGGTGGGTGTGAGCCGGTTCACAGTGCTGAGAAATCAGACTTGGGGTCAAGCTTACAGGATCTTGTCTCTGCCCCTTTGAGTTATCTCCCTATCCTACAGTAAGCGTTTCACCCTTGAAAAGTAAAGGAGTGAGAGGTGAAGGTTTCCGGACACACGTGTGACTTGGTGACAGTGTCATGTGAAAGCCGGGCCTTGCTGATTTCACGTAAACTTCTTGCTTCAGGAACCAAACTTGCTCAAGCAAAGAAGTTCAATGATCCTGACGATCCATGCAAAATCCTGGTCGCTACAGACGCGATTGGCATGGGACTCAATCTGTAAGTCGTTTGTTTTCAGTAATCATGAATAATTAACATCGGGTGGTAATTTACAGTTTGTATTTACTTTGTTGTGCTGGGCATGAAATCGGGGCTTTATACATATAAGGCAAGCTTCTTGTCATTGAGCTACATATCTGCACCTTAAAAATTGGAGGGGAGGCAGAGAGATAGCATAGTGGTAGGATGTTTGCCTTGCATATGGCTGACCCAGGTGGACCTGGGTTCGATTCCTGGCATCCCATATAGTCCCCTGAGCCCGGCAGGATCAATTTCTGAGCGCAGAGCCAGGAGTGACCCAAGTACCAAAAAAAATACTGGGGGTGTTCTCCATTGATAGCACAGTGGGTAGGGTGTTTACCTTGCACGTGGTTCATGTGCATTCAATTCTCAGCAGCAGAACATTTATTTGGGGCCAAAGTGGTAGTCCAGTGGACAGGGCATTTACCTTGCATGTGGCCCACCCTAGATTTGATCCCCAGCATCCCATATTCCCTCCCCCCCCCCCCCCAGCCAGCCCAGAGTGACTCCTGAGTGAGTGCCACTGGGTGTGACCAGAAACAAAATAAATAAATTAGGGCAGGAGCGGGTGGGAGGGAAGACTGGGGAAATAGCTCAAAGAGCTAGTGTGCATGGGAGGTTGAGGTTCATTCCTTAGCACCCTTCCCTCCCTCCCTCCCTCCCAGATGCGCTGGGTATGGCTCCTAAAAAACTTACTTCTGTGCTTGGCTGTAGGGTGACTGCCTGATTTAAGAGATGAGTATTCTAATGCTTTCATTCCTTGACACAGAACTCGGGGCTTTTGGATGCCTCTAGCTTTACTGTATTGTCAGGTTTTCAGTCGATAAGTGCCTGTGTATTTGCACGTGAAGCTATTTATTTTTATTGAGTCAGTATGAATTATAAAGTTATTACTGATTGGCAGCCGTGTCCACTTCCCTTCACCAGTGTCCTCCACTGAGCCCCCAACACGGAGGTAGACCTCTTTCCCCCTTCAGGCACTGAGGCTTACAGGACTGTCACTGATGTTTTCCTGTCAAGCATTTTACCCCCTTTCAGCACTCCCCAGAGTAACTTGACCACTGTCGTGGCATTCCCCTCCCTGGCCTATCAGACCACCACCACCCCCCCCCATCCCTACCTGGTGACTTTCCTTCTGAAGACTAGTTCTCATCTTCGTTTCGTTGCCTTTGGGCTTTCGTTACTCCCACAGTTTCTCGTGGATGAGAGATTCCTCCCCTTCTGACGCACTTCACCCGCCAGACCCATCACATAGCAGCAAAGCGCATTGCTTCGATGATTTCCTTCTTATTAGCATTGTCTTAGAGTTAGCAGTACTAAGGCCTACACTATGCAGGGGAATGAAGACACTGAACCTATATGGCCAAAGAATTGTTCAGAGCCATTAATAGTCAGCAGCTATTTGTTGTTACGATTGAAAAGTTAATTTTTGACTTGGTTTATCTCTGATAGCCAATTTTTTAATTTTTTAAAGTTATTTTATTTTGTTTGGCCACATCCAGGGACTCAAGGGATTACTCCTGGCTCTGCGCTCAGAAATCTCCTCTGGCAGTCTCGGGGGACCATATGGGATGCTGGGGATCAAACCCGCATTTGTCCTGGGTTAGCCACATGCAAGGCAAACGCCCTACTGCTCTGCTTCCACTCCAGCTCCCTGATAGCCAATATTTTTTTTATTTTGGGGTCACACCCGGCAGTGTTCAGGATTACTCCTGGCTGTCTGCTCAGAAATAGCTCCTGGCAAGCACGGGGGACCATATGGGACACCGGGATTTGAACCAACCACCTTTGGTCCTGGATCGGCTGCTTGCGAGGCAAACACCGCTGTGCTATCTCTCCAGGTCCGATAGCCAATATTTTTAAAGGCAGTCTTAGAATACCCTGTGGGGTTACTTGTAAAAAGTGTTGTTTTCATTATCTTAATTGAAGGTTGCTACAGTAATATCTAATTAGCTGTAATGATCACATAACTAGTTAATACATAATTTGACCCATTGTCAATGTAGTTTGATGAGTTTTAATAAATTTACACATACTATTTCAACTCAACTATGAATAACTATAAACCACAGTGCCCTGATATTTAATTTAAAAGAGAAAAAAAATACCATTTGAAGTGGAAAAAAAGAAGACTTAAGCACCTCTTTATTCTTTTCTTTTTGGTTTTTGGCCACTCCCTGTGGCACTTGTGTTACTCCTGACTCTGCGCTCAGAAATTATTCTTGGCAGGCTTGGAGGACCATATGGGGTGCTGCGGATCCAGCCTGGGTTGGCCATGTGCAAGACCAATACCCTACCCTCAGTGCTATGGCTCTGCCCCCCCCCCTCGCCCCCCGCCCCCTTTTTTTTTTTGTTTTTGATTTTTGGGCCACACCCAGTGACCCTCAGGTGTTACTCCTGGCTATGCGCTCAGAAGTCGCTCCTGGCTTGGGGGACCATATGGGAAACCGGGGGATGGAACCGAGGTCCATCCTAGGGTAGTGCAGGCAAGACAGGCACCTTACCTCCAGCGCCACCGCCCGGCCCCCCTCTCTTTTTCTTACACTGAAAACTGGGCAGCATTGCAGTCGGCCTGCACTAGGCCTGGCGTGGGCTCTTCTGCACTGGCCCAAATAAATGCTGGCGTGTCTTTCAGTCAGCAGCCTGTGAGATGACTCTTATTTCTATTTCAGAAGCATAAGAAGAATTATATTTTATTCCCTTATAAAGCCCAGCATCAATGAAAAGGGGGAAAGAGAGATTGAGCCCATCACTACCTCGCAGGCCTTGCAGATTGCGGGCAGGGCTGGCCGGTTCAGCTCCAAGTACAAAGAAGGAGAGGTGACGACCATGAATCGAGATGACCTCAGCTTGTTGAAGGAAATCTTGAGCAGACCGGTGGATCCTATAAAGGTATGGTGGGAAGGTATGGATCCTATAAAGTGGGTTTGTATGGTGGGTTCATGGTGTCTTCTTTTTTTTGGGGGGGGGGTCAAACCCGGCAGTGCTCAGGGGTTACTCCTGGCTCCGTGCTCAGAAATCGCTCCTGGCAGGCACGGGGGACCATACGGGGTACCGGGATTCAAACCGATGACCTTTTGCATGAAAGGCAAACGCCTTACCTCCATGCTATCTCCCGGGTTCCGTTCATGGTGTCTTTTGGGACTAACCATTACCCCCCTTTCTCTGCACTTGCCTTGCTACCCAGAAGTAGAAAAAATTGTGCCCTGATAAAGTCATAGCAGGCCAGAGAGGTAGTACAGTGGGTAGGGCACTTGCCTTGCATGCAGCCGCCCTGAGTTCAATCCCCGGCATCTCATCTGGTCCCCTCGATGTGCCAGGAATAATTCTGGGTGCAGTGTCAGGAGTGAGGTCGAGCACCCCTGGGTGTTGAAAATGAGAAAACCAAAAAACCTAGAGATTGTATGGTGAGGGAATGAGAAACAAGCCCAAGACCCAGAAGGCACCAGCCCCCTTGGCTTTCCTGGGTTCTTCCTGACCTGCAGCAGCTGGGTTCCTCCAGAGGGCACAGAATTCTCTCAGCAGCCTGCCCGTCATCGTGCCACACAGCCAACCTCGAGCCTGTAAGAACAAAGTTCTATTTAGGTTCATGGAGTTCATGAATGAGAAGTGTATGGATTTGAATGAGAGCTCTGCATATTTTATCCGGTATACATATATACAATATGTGAATGAGAAAGACTTGTGTTTTATCTAAGCTAGGGGCTACAATATTTGCGGGGGTGGGGTGTGGTGGGCCATACCCAATAGTGCTCAGGAGTTACTCCTTGTTCTGGGCTCAGAAATCACTCCTGGCAGGCTGGGGACCATGTGTCGCTGGGGATCAAACCAGGTTGGTCTTGGGTTTGCCTTGTGCTATCTCTCTGGCCCCTACAGGATCCAATCTCAGGTTGTCCGAATAGTTCACTTAGCACAGCAGCTCATCATGGTGTCAGTGATAGATGCCAGACGAAGGGAGATGTTTTAAGGGAAAGTCCTGGAGGACATATGGTTGAAATAGTCTTTGTTGCTCTTGCTTTTAGTATGGTTGATTAGGGCACACCCCCCTTTCCTTCCTGCATACCTCACCTTGTACCTGCGGTTTCTACCCCCTCCCCTTTTCCATCCCCCTTTTATCTTTTTTCTTTCTCTGTGGGCACTTCTTAAAACCATAACTTTAAACATTTTGTCTGGCTTCGGCTTTGGGGGCCAGGGAACCATACCTGGCAGTGCGCAGGACTTTTTTCGGGCTCTGCCTTCAAGGATCACTCCTAGTGGGGCCCTGGGGATCAAACCCAGCTCTTGGCTATCAGCTTTACTATAGCGCTGGCCCTTAACATTTTCTTACTGTTTTACTCAGGAAAGTATTTTTGCTACATTACCAGATCATCCCAGATTTTAAAGCTAAAATTAAAGTAAAAGTGATTTTCAGTGAGTATAATTTGTAAGTTGTACTGAATCATTGGTTTTCTGAATAATAAATGGCAACATGTTTTTTTTTCTCTATTTTACTTAAAATAGAGAAAATGAATTAAATGAGGATTTGACCTCAACATACGATTTAACTTGAAATAAAAAGCAAAAGTTTATGGTTGCATTTTCTTCTCCTAAAGGCAGCTGGTCTTCATCCGACTGCTGAACAGATTGAGATGTTTGCGTACCACCTCCCAGACACTACGCTCTCGAACCTCATTGTAAGTAGGGGCACGATTTTCTGTCTCTTTGCTAAAAAGTATTGATGTCGGTTACTGGTTAACCTCACAGGCATAAGTGGATAGTCTGTAAAGTTACTGTTTAGGAAGTTTATCTGGAAAGGAATCACTTTCAAAGTCATTTGAGTTTTTAGGTTTTCTTGGTGTTTTGTTTTGTTTTTTTGTTTTTTGGGCCACACCCGTTTGATGCTCAGGGGTTACTCCTGGCTAAGCACTCAGAAATTGCCTCAGGCTTGGGGGGACCATGGGATGCCGGATCGAACGGAGGTCCTTCCTTGGCTAGGCGCTTGCAAGGCAGAAACCTTACCTCTAGCGCCACCTCACCGGCCCCTAGTTTTTAGCTTTAAGAAATTTTCTCAATTAGTATTTCAGGTTAGAAAGGTTTTTTGGGGGGAAAATAAATCTCTTATCTGAGGAAACGAAATGAATCTGACCTCTTTAGAAGACTTTTAAAGACTGTAGAGATTTTTCTGATTTAGATATAAGTACTTTATCCCTGCTGAATTAGGAATTTAGTATTAGTATACTAATTTAGTAATGTCTTTCCTTCCCCCCCCCACCCCCCCAGGATATCTTTGTAGACTTCTCACAAGTTGATGGACAGTATTTTGTTTGCAACATGGATGACTTTAAATTTTCTGCAGAGCTGATCCAGCACATTCCCTTAAGCCTCCGTGTGAGGTACGTCTTCTGCACTGCCCCCATCAACAAGAAGCAACCCTTTGTCTGCTCCTCCCTGTTGCAGGTGAGGCCTCTCGTTTCCTGTCTGCTCTGGCCCCCGGTAGTATTTGGTGATTCAAAATAAGATACTCGGAGAGTTCCTTTTAGCCCATGACACAATATAAGAGCTGAAACCTGGAAGAACTCTTTTCTTACAGATAATTTGGGGGCATAGGAGCATTTCCTTTTGTGATACCCTTTGGTGATAGTACTAAAACATTTGGGTTTTTTTTTTTTTTTTTTTTGGTTTTTGGGTCACACCCGGCAGCGCTCAGGCGTTACTCCTGGCTCCATGCTCAGAAATTGCTCCTGGCAGGCATGGGGGACCATATGGGGCACCGGGATTCGAACCGATGACCTTTTGCATGAAAGGCAAACACCTTACCTCCATGCTATCTCCCGGGCCCAACATTTGGTTTTTATATATTAAAAATAGTTAATTTTTTTTTTTTTTTTTTTTTTTTTTTTTTTTTTTTTTTTTTTTTTTTTTTTTGGTTTTTGGGCCACACCCAGTGACGCTCAGGGGTTACTCCTGGCTATGCGCTAAGAAGTCGCCCCTGGCTTGGGGGCCATATGAGAAACCGGGGGATCGAACTGCGGTTCGTCCTAGACTAGCATAGGCAAAGCAGGCACCTTACCTTTAGCGCCACTGCCCGGCCTTAACTAAGTTATTAAGTCATGGACTACTTTTGTTTGGGGCCACACCCACTGTGCTCAGGAAATTACTCCTGGTGGGGGTTGGGGGAATCAAACATGTAACATTAGGATTCGAACCTAGGTTGCTTGATGCGAGGTGAATCTCTTGGCAGCTTGTACTGTCTCTGACCCCGGCTAAGCCTTTTCCTTGGAGGTCAGTCAGGCAGTGTTATAAGTCCCATTTCGATTCTCCGTGTTCTTCTTTCTCCCTGGTGTGGGACCACATTTAGCTCTGTACATGCCAGGCTTGCACCGGTTTGTGAGCAAAAATATTCATGCCATCACCTTCCGAGTGGGCTTTCATTTTGGTTCGACAGCTTAGCAGGTTGGCGTGGTCCTGTCGCCCCCTTTCCTGACTGTCTCATCAAACTTAGCAGATTGGACCCTACTGAATTTGGTAGGTTCACAGCATGGTTGAAGAGCCTTTGTCCTAAAATGGCCCTGCTTGCTTAGCTGAAGTCTTTAGAGCTGATATTGCAGGGGTCATCAATCTAATGTCCACGGGCCACATACAACTCGCCGAGGACATTTATCCAGCCTGCCGGGTGTTTTTGCCGTGGCTGCCTGTGCTGCTTAGCAGCCGACTAGTTTCGGGCCCACAGTGCTCTTATGTGGGATGTACGTCATACTCTGGACTCCCCTCCTCTCAGTCTTGGGCAGGGGTCCTCCAACTACGGCCCACTTCCCAAAAGCAGGCCTGTCGTTCCCATTGAAGTACTGGTAAGTTTGCTGTTTTAACTTTACTTGTTCTTCATTTGAAATATTGTATTTGTTCTTGTTTTGTTTTTTACTTCAAAATAAGATCTGTGCAGTGGACACAGGAATCTGTTCATAGTTTTTGGGGAGAGAGGGGTCACGCCTGGTGGTGCTCAGGTTATTCCTGGCCCTGTGCTCAGAAGTCGATCCTGGCAGACACGGAGGACCATATGGAATTGAATCAGGGTCCATCCTGTGCTGGCCGCGTACAAGGCTGATACCCTACCACTGTGCTGTCACTCTAGCCCCAGTTTTTTGTTTTTTGTTTTTTTTTCTTTCTTTCTTTTTTTTTTTAACTGTAGTCTGGCCCTCCCACAGTCTGAGGGACAGAGAACTGGCCCCTGTTTAGAAAGTTTGAGGACCCACGTAATCTTGCCTGCTTAAGAAATGGGCTGCTGGAGGTTTTGAACTTGTGTCAGAAGGTGGTACGTGCCGTGTTCCATTTGCGTAGACCCCGTCACCCTTGACATGGCGTGGTCTCGGGCAGGTTTGGGGCCTGTGGAGCCACAGGGATGCCTTGAAACAGAAGCGCAGAGCAGGGACTCACTCGGGCCTTGGAAAACTGGTGGTGTGGTAGAATCACTACTGGTTTCATTGATGTGTAACTGAACCTCATCCCGAGCCACCTCCAGGAGTTTCCTAAAATGTAGGAAAATGTTCTGGAGGTGCAGAAAGTTAGACTTGCTTGAGGCTTTGGGACTGTACCTGAAGGGTAGGAATGAGAAAATCCTTAGAAAATCTAGAGCAAGGAGGCCCGTCTGCCTCCAGAAACACAGGAAGTTACTGTTCTGTTTCGGCCTGGTTTTCCCACTCATGAACCCTCTCGCCAAGCTCGCGCCTTCTGTCCCTCCCAGTTTGCCAGGCAGTTCAGCAGGAATGAGCCGCTGACCTACGCGTGGCTCCGCCGCTACGTTAAGTGGCCGCTGCTTCCACCGAAGAACATCAAGGACCTCATGGACCTGGAAGCCGTCCACGATGTGCTGGATCTGTACTTGTGGCTGAGGTACCAGCTTTCTCTGGAGTCATTGGGCAAATCCTATGGGGTTTTTCTTTTTTTTTTTAAGGGGGGGTTGTTGTTTTCTTCATATTTATTGTCTGTACAGCGGGTCTGAACCTGGCTTATACCCTTCCAAAAATGACGGCCTAGGAGCTCACTAGAAATACAGAGTACCCGACTCTCCCAGATGCAGTCAAGTCCTGAGTTTTAACAAGCTCGCTTGGGGTGCGTGACTCAGAGGTGCCTCTGTAGGTCACGATTGTGGGTGACAGGGACAGGGGAGCCCCAGATTGGGGGTGCAGCTGCCTTGAACATTCCTTGGGTGAGGTGAGTGGGAGCAGAAAGGAAGGTTGGGCTGAGGGACCGCTCGCTCCGAGTCTGCCCACGTCTGGCATTTGGGATTAGTCATTTGGGGCCAGTGGCTGTGATGAGAGCTGTTACTGTGTCTCCTCGCCAGTTATCGATTCATTGACATGTTCCCGGACGCCGGCCTGATCCGAGACCTGCAGAAGGAGCTGGACGCCATCATCCAGGAAGGCGTGCACAACATCACCAAGCTCATCAAGCTCTCCGAGTCTCGCAAGCTGCTCAACCTGCAGGCTGCGTCCGTGGAGAACCAGCCCCTCTCGGTGGGAACCCTGAGGAGCCAGGCCAGGCGGCTGCGGGGCCCCAAAGCGGGAGGCAGGAGAGCCGCCGAGTCGGCCGGCCCGGAGGCCCCGGATAAGTCGCTGGCTTCCCGGCTGGTGCAGCAGGGGCTGCTCACGGCCGACATGCTGCGACAGTTGGAGAAGGAGTGGCTGACGCAGCAGACCGGCCACCAGGAGAAGGACAGGGCGGGCACTGAGGTGTGCCCCAAAGGCACCCGCAGGAAGAAGAAAGACCCCAACTCAGAGTAGATTTATTTAATTTATTTTTGCAAATAAAAATGCGTTTAAAAATCCTTCTTTCCTCCGAATACATTTATTACCTACTATCGCCTCTCTTCCTCTTTCTCATTCTTCTTTTCTTTCCCTTGACGGAGTTGACTCTTAATCTATACAGTGTTGTAGTTTCTTCTATAGCTTTATTGAATATTGCTCTGAACAGGTTCCCGGGGGACGGTCAACTAGCTAAGTCCTTGCCCCCATTTCCCTCCACCACTGCTGAGACACCGGACAGTTTCTCTGGCCAGAATCTATTCCAAGCGCTGAAAATAAGGAGCAAGCGAGGCTGATAATGTCGGTCCCACCCTCCCGTGGTTCTCGTTACTGAGGAACAGGCAGGAAGAACCGAACATCGTCTACTCCGGAAGGCAGAGATGTTTAGGCGGCTTGTGCTTGCTTACACCCAGAGGACCCGGAGTCTCGTAGAGGCACAACCCAGCTTGGAGAGGAGCAGGCTGCATTTCTGCAGTAAAAGCCAGAAGGAGCAGCGAGTGGGCTGGTCCCCAGTATTTGATGCCTCGGGTCCAAACACCAGACTGCTGTCTAGTTGTCCCAGGAAAGATGTCAGCGCTGGCTAGTGACAGGGCGAAAGAAGCCTCAGGAGGGAGAGTTCTCATCTTTTTCCTTGTCAGTGACATTGTCCTCTCTGGAACTTGATCTGCGCACCTGAAGATGGACAGGAAGGTTAACTGAACAACTTAAGAGCTATTTGGGGGTGGGGGGGAAGGGCGGAGTGGTGTTGCAGTGGTAGGGCATTTACCTTGCACACAGCCAACCCATAAACCCATAACAGACCTGGGTTCAATTCCCGGCATCCCATATGGTCCCCCGAGCCTGCCAGGAGCAATTTCTGAGCACAGAGCAAGGAGTAACCCCTGAGCATCACTGGGTATGCCCCCCCACCCCCAAATTTAGAGTTGTTTAGGAGGTTCAGTTGAAGTCAAATGTAGCATGGGCCTGGTGCGTAGGGAGTGATTTAGAAATGTATCGGCTCATTTTGTGTGCTTGGTTTTGTTTGGGGGCCAGACATGGTAGTATTTAGGACTCACTTTTGGCTGCCAGAGGTTGAACCCTGGTCAACCACATGCAAGGCAAATATAGTACCTGTTTACTATTGGTTGGCTCTATTTAAATTTTGTTTGTTTTTTGGTCTTTGGTCACACCTGGCCACGCTCAGAGGTTACTCCTGACGCTGTGCTCCGAAGTCACTCCTGGCAGGCTCTTGAGACCATATGGGATGCCGGGAATCAACCTGGGTCTGTCCCAGCTCGTCTTCATGCAAGGCAAATGACTTTCCACTGTGCTATCACTGTGGCCCCTGATTTGAATTTCTTTTTTTTTTTTTTTTTTTTTTTGGTTTTGGTTTTTGGGTCACATCCGCAGGCGCTCAGGGGTTCCTCCTGGCTCTACACTCACAAGTCACTCCTGGCAGGCTCAGGGGAACCTCTGGGATGCCGGGATTCAAACCAGGGTCCATCCTGTGTTGGCTGCATGCAAGGCAAATGCCCTACCTCTGAGCTATTGCTTCAGCTGATTTGAATTTTTTTTTGGGGGGTCACACCCGGCAGTGTTCAGGGGTTACTCCTGGATCCATGTCAGAAATTGCTCCTGGCAGGCACGGGGGACCATATGGGGCACCGGGATTTGAACCGATCACCTTTTGCATGAAAGGCAAATGCCTTACCTCCATGCTATCTCCCGGGCCCCTGATTAGAATTCTTAAAGTCACTTTGAAAACTAATTTTAAACAACTTAAATTGAGTCTGATTCCAGACTGAGGCTTAAACCTGAGGTGCAATTGGGTCAGGGAAGAACCAAGGTTGCCCGGCTGATCATCTTTTTCTGTCTTTCCTGTGTAGCTCAGAGTTCAGATGAGGGTGCGTTTATTGGAGATGATAAGCTTCATGTTGCAACCTTTGCCTTCATGGAAATCAGGGCAGAGCAGGAAGTGTTGACTGCGGCTGACTAGTGAAAGGCCCAGAAGAGCAGATTTCTTCGATAAATTCTGCACTTGGTCTCCTCAGCTTCTAGAATTGCTTCCCGTATCTCAAACACCGTAACAGGCCTAGTCGAGTCTTGCCTGCACGGGCTCAAGAAATTTCCATCAAGTAAGCCGGATCACAGACATGTTATCATACTTCAAGTGAAGAGTTTCATGTCTTCAAAGACTGTATATTCAGCCATTTCCCTCCAGTTTGGGGACCCCCTTTTTTTTTCTTTCTTTTTTTTTTTGTTTTTTTTTGGTTTTTTTTTTGTTTTTTTTTGGGTCACACCCGGCAGTGCTCAGGGGTTATTCCTGGCTCTATGCTCAGAAATTGCTCCTGGCAGGCACGGGGGAACATATGGGGCACCGGTATTCGAACCGATGACCTTTTGCATGAAAGGCAAACGCCTTACCTCCATGCTATCTCCTGGGCCCCGGGGACCCCTTTTCTAAGTCAGAAGACAAGATACTTTCAGTGGAGGCGGGGCCAGAGTGATTGCACAGTGGGTGACCCAGGTTCAAATCCACCATCTCCCAAGCACCGCTAGGAGTGATCCTTGAGTGCAGAGCCAGGAGTCAGCTCTGAGCACCACTGGGTGTGGCCCCCAAACAAGTCAATGGATGATCTTG
This sequence comes from Crocidura indochinensis, assembly GCA_004027635.1. NCBI lineage: Eukaryota > Metazoa > Chordata > Mammalia > Eulipotyphla > Soricidae > Crocidura > Crocidura indochinensis. The sequence continues at coordinate 1,518 of PVKC010011644.1, read as the reverse complement.
AGTGAGACCAAGGGTATTAAATGGTGATCCTTTCCCGTTCCTCTGCGGGAGGAGAGCTCCCTCTCAGAAGAGATCCAAAAAGGGGGAAATGGACACAGAAAGATAGTTCGGCAGGTAGGCCTCACACACAGCTGGTCCAGGTTCAGTCTTAAGCGACCCCGATAGTCCCCTAACTATTTCTTGGAGTGATTCTTGAGTGTAGAGCCAGGAATAACCTCTGAGCATCGAGGAGTATAGTCCAAACTACCGACCCCCCAATATAATTCAAGTAACCTTAAATCATTTTCTGTAGTGTGACTGAAATGATCACACAAAAACCACTTCGTCTCTGGGCCGGAGAGGTGGCACAAGCAGTAGGGCATCTGCCTTACACGTGACCGACCCAGAACGGACTGCAGTTTGATTCCCTGGCATCCCATATGGTCCCCCAAGCCAGGAGAGAATTTTTCGCACCTAGCCAGAAGTAACCCCTGAGCATCACTGAGTGTGACCCAAAAAAGCAAAACAAAACAAAAGATCAAAAAGGGCTTAAAAGTTTTAAAAGGGCTTAAAATATCGAAAAGGACATATCCCAGGTAGTAGAGCAAGGTGCCAATTCTGAGGCCCAGCCCAATGTGTCCCCCACTCTCCCAGCATTATGGTGGTGTAACTTCCAATCAATGGATAGAGCAGATAAAACTACTCTGGTGTCATTTACCTGACTAAAATCTAGCTACTTCACTGGTGCCACGGCAGTGGTAGCATTACAGAGCTTTATGCTTTGCTTCTCTGTGCCCACTGGCCCTTGGACTCGACATTTAATAATCAACATTTAAAACTAACACACAAGATACCTATTTATTCTTAGCAGGGCAGATGCCTCGCAGCTCGACATTCACTGCCTTATGGACTACAAGCTCTCACTGTGATAACGGCTTACCCCATCATCAAGGCACTTGACTCAGATCTCCAAGCAGAGCTTGGAATGATCCCTGAGTGCAGCTAGCTAGATGGGGCTCCAAATCAAATCAAAGACCCAGAACTAACAAAGAAGCTACCGCATAAACCTCAGAGCCACTTTGCTAAAATATAGGAACAGCAGTACTATTCACTGATGGATCATTGGATAAAGCAGTATATAATTGAACCATAAAAATATTGTCAAGGCCAGAGAGACAGTACAGTGGGTAGGGTGCTTACCTAGCACACAAGTTCAGTCCCCAGCATCCTATATGGTCTTCAAAGCCCTGCTAGAAAGCGATCCTCAAGTCCAGAACCAGGAATGACCCCTGAGCATTGCCAGAGGTGGCCCCAAACCACACAAAACACACTATTCAGCTTGGGTGGGTGAGGGGGAGAGGAAGATTTTTACCAATCATAGCAAAATGGAAAGAACTGGAGATCAGATAAAGTACCATAATTTTTGCTCTATGAGACATACCTGACCATAAGACACAGTTTTTAGATGCTCTCCCCACCTATGCTTAGGCTTCAGGTCCAAGTAGCATTCACTCCAAAAGACACATCTTTTTTTTTTTT